>JAQZBX010001229.1:0-86491 GCA_029593785.1 Cabassous unicinctus | reverse complement strand
GAGAGAGAGAGAGAGAGAGAGAGAGAGAGAGAGAGAGAGAGAGAGAGAGAGAGAGAGAGAGAGTGAGAGAGAAGCAAGAGGGACAAGAAGTTGAAAGCAATGAAACTGGAAGAGAAAGGAGAAACCAGCAGGTGCCATCATGTGCCTTGCCATGTGGCAGAGGAGCCAAGTACTGTCAGTAGCTGATCTTCAAAAGAAAGCATTGCTTTGATGATGCCTTGATTTGGGCATTTTCCTGGATTCTAACCTGAAGCAAATAAATTCCCATTTTTTAAGCCAAACCATTTCATGCTAATTTGCTTTAAGCACCTAGGAAACTCAGTGACTGATCCCAAAGAGGTATGAGATTGTGGGATCCAACTGTTCACATTAATATCAACCTCTCTATCATGGGTAAGCTGGCAGAGGAGATATTTTTGATTCCTTAGAGTACTGTGAGAGTGAACAAATTGAGCTAAGGTTTGCTAAGACCCAATCTAGCCAATGGAAAGGGGAAAGGGATTGGAAGGGGGCAAAGTAGCCAACACCATTCCTTCCATGCACTTTTTTCTTACATAAATCTGGGGTCCATGTAGCTGGAGATCTGCAGCTTCTTAATAAGAGCCAAAAGAGCTGCACTGAGAAGTTCTTATGGCCTTTTGTTAGTAGGTCTTGACCCTGGGAAAAAGATCCAGAGAAAAATCAAACTAAAAGGCTCTAACTCTGTTGACTGTTATTTTCCTTCCCCTAAACTTGCTGGCATTTAGAATACTGAAGTCTAAAAGTCAGTACGTAGGACACACCACCATATTTAACTTCTTTTATGATGAAAGTCTCCTTAAGTAACAAGAATATTCTAGGAAATATATCACATAGGATTATTGCCTATAAAGAATTATGAAACATAAAATATGCCATTCTAAACTGAGCCTATATATTTAAACTATCTGCCTTCTAGCACTCAGATTCTGACTGCCATAAGAAATATTCTTATAGGAAAAAAAAATGGAATTGGAAAATCGACTGCTTTTCTCCATGAGATATTACCAGAGGTAGTCAGAAATAAGGCTCTCTAATTGTTTCTTTTTAGTCTAATATCAGAAATGTAAATATTCCTTTCCTCTTTTCTATGAGAGTACAGAGCAACCTGCCTTTCTATTGAAGTTCAATTAATGCTCATCTCTCAGAATCTCCTAGATCACACCTAGAGTTTTTCATTAAATCAGAACAATTTGTAGCCTGATTCTACCACATCATGGTAGATTTCTACAAGATTGGCAAAAGAAAAATTGGTCTTTGGTAATTCCTTCTCCCCATTAAGAATCTTTACTTCACTCCACATCTCTCTGCAGAGTTTTACTCTACCTGGTCAGAAATGACTTAGCACAGAACTTTTGAATAAGCATGAGCGTGATTTAGACATTCAGGCCTGTCTGAGCCAGACTGGTGTTGAGGAGAGTGATGTTAGGGAGTGAGAGAGATAATCTTGGAGATGGATGATGAAGTGGCCAAATGAAAATCATTGCTGAAGCAGGGCGTGTGTGTTCTGAGGAACAGAAGGAGGACACACTCCTTTATTCTCTCTTCTTTCTTATGAATAAGCTTAGTAAACAGACCATCTGGTCCAGATGGAAGATCTGGGAGATCTAAAGTGGAGATAAGGTTGCTAGATAAGATATTTGGCAAATAATTTTTACTAAATAATTATTCATTGTCTCTCTGAAATTCAAACTAACTGACCATCCTGTATTTTTACTTGCTAATCTGGCAAACCTAAAAGAACAGCAAAGGGAATCCTGGGTCTAAGCAGAGGAGGTGCAAACTCTGCTTTGTTCTGAGAGGAAATCTGGGTCTTTTTCTCTTAGTGAATTTGAAGGCATATTGGATATTAAAATATATTTGAAATCAAGAACAAGAAGTCAACTTTGCTATTTCTTATCAATATTGTTTTATTATTCAAAAGAAGAAAGGATTCAAAAGCGCAGTTTGCTATGTAAAAATAACATTTTTTCCACTCACTTAAGAGGAATGCCTTCCATTACTTATTATTAACTATTAAACATTTCATTTAGTTGTACAAAATTAATCTTGTTTCTAGCTTTATTAGACAGTAGGAAATTAGTTCCTGATGTTCAGTCTTCTGGGGTTTGGCCCTCTGTTCACAACTTCAGAAAAGCTGAGAAGAATACTCTTTCATGCAGCTATAATCACTAGATTCATCTCTTTTGGTTGTTATCTTTTAATCAGTTGTGTGTCTCAAATGACACCAGAAGTTTTATGCTGATGAGAAATATGTTGAATCTTTAATAAGGGCCCACAAATGTTCCATACATATTAATGTGTTTTCTCATTGAGATATACCAAAAGGAAATATATGAAGAGTCACTGAAAATCACTGTCAAATGGATCATTTACAGGGTGTGGAAGATTCAGAAATCCTTCTTATAGTTTCCCACACAATGGAATTATAGTAGGCATCTTTTAATCTTCTTCAGATATAAACCATAGAAAAGTAGGAAAAGATCAGACCATTAGTTCTCTTTGAAAGTATTTAAGCAGGACATTTTAATTGCTCAACAAATTGATGTATTTACTATGTAGAGCTAATATCCTCGAGGACTGGCTGTTATAAAAAAATACTATATTAAACAGTTAAGCATTAGTTTTTTTGGTGATTGTTTAGAAATTAATGGGTTCATATCTTTTGCTGTGTTCCAGTCAATGATATATGCATGTTTCCAATAGTCAAGATTTATCAAGGGTTCATTTTCAGAGTAGGAATGATAATTAGCAGAGTCACATTCAATGGGACTCTGTACTTTTTCTAATAAAAATACTAATAATTTTTCAGCCAAGCTTTCCTGCTTTCATCAGGCTCACTATTGTTTTTTTTTTTTAAATGAACATTAACATATTTGAATTAAAAATATATATTAAAATTCTCCCCTGAGTACAGGGGTAATGACTTTTGAAGGACGATGGACCATTGATGGGCCGTTGATTGTGATGACTGTACTTATGAACCTTTACTTTTAAAATAGAAAGCATAGCATTATAAGGTGTCTAAGTGTTACTTCTTGAGAGCCTACTTGTTGCTCAAATGTGTCCTCTCTCTAAGCCAAAACTCAGGATATAAATGCATTACCTTCCCCAACAGTGTGGGACAGGGCACGGGGATAAGCCTCCCTGGTACCAAGGATTAGTAACAAGAATCAACTAACAATGCAACTGGAAAAAGACCTTGGCCAAAAGGGGGAAAGGGGGAAAGCAAATGAGTTTATATGAGTAAAAGACTACAAAGTAAGTCGGGAAGTCATTTCAGAGGTGACGCTTACGCACGCCTCAGCAGGAACTCACTGACTGCCAAGTATATATTACCTCAAATAGCAGGGCTCCTGAGGGCTCTGGAGACATCCAGACACTATAGGCAGGGCAGACAGCTTAGGAGTTTGGCACCATGCCAGTGGGCCCTATTTGGAATTTATGATCCCCAGTGCGATAGAGTTGGACTCAGGTGTATTTTCCCTACACATGGCTTTGCTGCCCCTCTATTTGAACCTATAGTTAGTACTAGAGCTGATAGTTGTATGCCCAAGAGACTTAAATCTTTGGGCTGTCCATGTGCCAGTTGGGCCCTGAATCTCAACAGACTTGCAACACCCACTCTCCACTTCATTGGACTCACCGAGGACAACTAATAAGGAGATGATGACTGACAATGACCATCTCAAGGAACAGAGAGAGTCCACAACTGCAAGCAAGAAAGTCACATCCATCTGACCCATGAGCTCTAAGCCCCCTCTCAATTAGAGGTGAAGTGGTCATCACCATCACAGACTCCTCAGGACTGGGGAATAGACAATGGACTAGAGTAGACTTATAGGTGTTCTACTGTAGACTTGTTGTGATCCTAGCAATGGAAGAACTTTTATAATTGATGTGGATGCAGTGGCCACTGGAGGTTCTGAGGGGAGGGAGAGGGAATAATAGGTGTAATTTGGGAGCATTTTCAGGACTTGGGAATTATCCTGAATGACTTTGCAATGACAGATACAGGCCATTGTATACCTTGTAATAACTTGCAAAAATGTGTAAACTACAAAGTAAACTATAATTCATGCTTAGTGGCAATGCCCCAAAATGTTTTCATCAATTATGGCAAATGTTGTTGATGTGGGAAAATGTGGGAAGGCTAGGGAGCGGGGCATTTGGGAATCCCCTATATTTTTTGTGTAACATTTATGTAGTCTAAGTTTCTTTAAAAAATAAAAATAAAAATGTATATTTAAAAAATTACAGTAGGATTAGAAGAGGGCAAAGATGGAGGCAGGAAGACAATTTAGGAGGCTGCTGTAAGTGCTTTAATATAGACGATGAAGACCTGAACTAGGACAGTGTTAGTGAGTAAGAAGAGAATAGAGTAAAGAAATATTTAGCAAGTAAAATCAGGAAGTCTTGGTGATCAATTGGATGATAAAGTCCAAGGAGCAGTTTGTGTTAACTTCCAGGTTTGTTTGGGTGACTGGGTAAACAGTGATCACATTCACTGAGGTAGGGGACAGTATAATAAACACAGGAAGAGGAAATTGGGGGTGGGGTGGGGTGGGGGCAAGCATTTTAATTATATTTTGTATATGCTGGCCTTAACATCTACATGGAAATGTCAAGCAAGCATTTGGAGAATACAAGCCTGAAGGGCAGGGGAAAGGCCAGGGCTGGAAATATAGATGGAATCTCATCAGCATACAGGGACTCCTCTGCCCCATAATATCTACATCCCTTCTCAGCCTGAAGCAGTCAGAGTGGATATCATCCCAAGTCCCTCAAGACTGAGGAATGAACAAAAATAAGGGGCGGGGGGAGTGTAACTGCTGACTGAAGAAGATTTATTTTTATTGTAGCTATCTTTTGTTACCTGAGTAACTTGCAACATTGATATAAAAATAAATTTTTAAATAAAATAGAGTGGATGAATCCTCAGTTACCATATTACAACATCAGTAAGTGATGTTTTAAAGTTTTAATCAAGAAACAGCATATTCTCTTAAATGACCGAGATAAACACCATAGGAAATTTCTCAAAGAGTGATTGCCTCTGGGAAGCAGGAAAGGGGTGGGCAAAGGGATTTCTGTTATCATTATATTCCATTTTTTTTTTTAACGATGTCTATGTATTACTTGGATAGAAATAAAAAGATCTTAAAATTATTTAAAAAATATATTAAAATTCAATAGCTTTATCCATAAAGTCTATTTATAGACTAACCCTAGTCAATATTTTTAAAATAATAGCATTTTAAATTAATGCATAGGGTTGCAGTTAGACTGATACTTAATGATTCTTCCCAGTAGTAGTAGTGCAAGCTTGATGCAAATTAAAAAATAAACAATTATTTTTCATTGTGGAATACTGTCATTATATATTAACGTCTAATAACGTGTAATACAAATATAAGCACAAGATATTCAGAATTTTCAATGAGGGCATTTTTATTGATTTCTGATGAGTGATGGGGAATTATTAGGAAGATAAAAATTAGTAAATTTGAAGTTTTTAGACATTTAAGAATTGGGGAAATTAAAGTTCTAAAACATGTAATAATAAAAACACTTTATTTTTTTATGTATTAATATCTTATTTTTATAACGGTGCTATGTAAGGTATTTCTTCTGTTTTTTCACACCTAGTTTTCATGGACAATGAAACATCTGATTACTAGAAAAAACTATATGGCTTCAAAATTTTAGGTAGTTTATCAGATTCCCTGAAAATAAGGAAATTCTGAGTTTTCAGGACAGAAGAAAGTTAACAAAAAGAACAAACTTATATTCATTCCTCAGTATTTTATTACCCTATATTGTTTTCTCCTTTCTCCATAAATGTATTGAGAATGACGTTTCCTAGCATCTGTGCTGGGCTGTCATCTGTCGCTAAATGAGTCAGGGCAGCAGAAAACTTCGTCCTCCCTGCCCCCAACCCACACAAAAATTGCTGAGTTTTATTTATTTTATTCCTGATTTTTGCTTCTTTTTTTCTCTCACCTGATGGTGTGTCCTTATTAAGCGCTCTTCTTTTTCCTTTATTTTTAAATGAAGAAGGTTAAAATTTCCAAATGCCATCTTAAGAAAATTAAATGCTTCACTGGCCAAAAATAACTGTCTATTTTCCATTGTTAGTCTTTAACACTATAGAATGTGAAATAATATTCATAAAATTTTCTTTGCAACTTCAAAATTCATCCTTGAAGGACAACTAGCTTTCTAATGATGTTTCCAAATACATTGCATGGCTTCTTAAAGTTAATTAGCTCCTTAAGATAAAACGGCTTCTGGCTGTTCCTGTGGCTAGTTTGTCACTCCAGCTTGTCTTTTTCAGCATCTCACTAGTCACTTGATTCTACAATCACAATTAAAGTAGTTAATGACCCTCTACCTGCTCACCTCTATCTCATAAGCCCCATTTCCTGCTCCTCCCCTTCTTTTCCTATCTCACATGGATCTTTAACTTAGGTTCAGAGGCAAACATCCTCTTTGAGTAAGCAGGATACTTGGAGCTTATGTTAAACACGGAAATGGAAAGACAGACTTCCTTGCAGCTGATCCAGCCCTATTTGCCTCTGGAATTGCATCTAGCCTACTGCCTTGTTTCTGACACCACGCCCCCACTTCACAAATGATTCTGATAAGTGGGTTCCATCATTTTTTCTGTGTGCCTTAACAACTATTATCACGCTACTCATTGGTGACTTCATGCTACTTTCCTAATCCAAATTTGTCCAACTGGGTTGTGTTCCCAACCCAGTAGGCAGATCTAGGTCTGCAAACCACTTTGCTAAATTAATTCTTCCAAACTTGGATATTTCCTGAACTATGGCCATCTTGGTCAGAAACCTTAGCAAAATATACAGGCATCCCATTGTATTTTTCACAAGAGTGTGACTTATAAGGACTACATAAGGAATAATAGAATTGCTTTGAATTTGATGACTAGCATATTGAGATTACGGAAATTATCTTTATTTCCTTATTTACATATTTTCACTAAATAGTTTGTCTAGGCCTATTATCAGCCTTTATTCAGTCTTAATTAACACATTAGGCCCCAAGCCTGCATCTTTTTCTATTTTTTAAATCTCTTTATCCCATGTCGTTTTTATTGCAAAGAAAATTGAACTATGACAGCAACTACTATCTCCTTCTATCCACTTCTGGACAGGACAATTGAATATAATTTAAAATAAAAAAGGATAAATTTATCACTGAACTTTACATTCTGCCAAAATAGAAACATTCTCAAGTAGGTTTCCTAAATTCAAAAATCAAATAACAGCCAGCTTTATTTTAATATAGACAGTTCTGATTCTTTACACCAATGCCTATCCTAGTCAGAACCCATAAAATTGAATTACAAGGCAAAAAGCCAATTAAGTTTTAAATAACAGTTGATACCAGATGGCGTTTATTTAAATAACACTGTTCTTATTTTTAGACAATGCTGAAACTATATCATTGTCTCCTTAACTTTATTTCCAATTTAGTCATTCCCCAAACACCGAAGTACCGTACTGTGACCACATTTGAATCTCTATCATCTAAAGCCACAATTCACTTGTTATTTTTGAATCTGAATGTATTGTATTAAGTCAATTAGTTCTTGGAAATTGCTTTCAGAAAAGCAGCTTCTTTTCTCTCCCTCTCTGCCTTATTTGACATGAGTGGATGAGACTAAGTCTCCATGTTGGACTGAGATATTGTCTTTGATCTTTTGTTCAGAAACTTGTGGCTACTCCACTTTGAAAGACTAGTTCATTCCCTTCCTTTTATTTTTTCCCCTGCTATCATCCTCCTCACAGATTGCTACCGAGGATTCCATTTTATTTATCTAAGGGATTCTAAATTTGTTACCCAGATCAAATGTGAAAAGAATCTCATGGCCATTGATGACTGTGCTTTCATCTCGTCTGAACTGTGCCTCACCAGTGAGCTGAAGGCCTGAAACATTCACATTTAATTTCAGTTTCCTGAAAGTGCCAGCTTCAGCAGGAATGACAGGATGCTCTGTGGCATCTGCAATTACTGTTGGATTTGAACACATCCTCCAAAGCAGGTTATCAAGGTTTTAGTGACGAAGACTGGTTATGCTTGTATTTTTCACACTGATGTTCAAAAAGGGAAAGAGGTAGAGCAATAGGACTAGGCACCCCTTTCTTTTCTTGCTGGGTCTGGGGCTCTAATGAAACTGACATAATCTATTTGCTACCTCTCTCCTAGAGTTGCCTGTGTGTGTGTTTATCAGATGATACACTTGGTAGATTGTATTTTGATTCTTTAAAATAAGCTGACAATCAGTTTTTCCATCTATCTTGAGCACCTTATTAGACTGGGAGCTCTTTGAGACATTGTGTCATATTCAGATTATTTTTCCATACAGTGCTTGGCAGACAGTAACTGCCTGCTAAACACATGATTGAATGAATATCAATATGATATCCTTCTAGAAGCTCTCCCATCTAATCTGTGTTCCTAACTACTGAAAACTATTATTTCCATTTAAGACTTGTTTAAGGCTAATAAATATTTCTGCTTTGGTCTTCAAAAGGAAATTGGCAAACATATTTAAAAAAACTTATTTTTGGAGAAACCTATTCAATGGACTTTCACTGACCAATAGAGGCCAACCAACGTCCTAAAGAATTATAATATAAATACGTCCTGACTCGAAAAATATAAAGCCATACTTAGTTTCAAGAGATTTGGTTTTGGTTTTGGTTTCAATTAGAGTCATCTTTCCCACACTTGCTCATCATTCAAATAACTTAGGGCCCTTGTAAGCAGCATCCCAGGTCATTCCCAGGGGTTTGAAGCAAGGCCCAGAAAACTGTATTTTTCAGCAAGATTCCCCCTCAAATGTGCTATGATCAGTCTGTTTTGGGAACCACTGAATTAAAGAACTCATTAAGATCTTGCAGGATATGAATGAATATGTGGCATTCATCTTTAAGGACCAACACAAGTCTGATTAGAAATAGATTTTTGATTTTTATTTATGGAAAATCCAGGATAGAGTTCTACTTTTTTTGACTTACGCTTTTAGAGAACCTGAATTATTCCAGGGAGGGAGATGAAATAGGTTACTACCAGCTTTTTTATTCCCCAGAGAAGAAAGCTTCTATAGTATAAACTCAGGTTTATTTAAAAATCTTGACTGTAATATAATGGATTAGAAAAATCTGTTTTCATTTCTAATCTTTCTACATAAATACTCTTCCAAAATTTACTATTGTTTTACTTTAGCTTATAGCCGGAAAAATTAAATACTAAAATCACTTGTCAAAAGTGTACAGTTTTCCTGCTAAATGCATCAAAGAAACAAGATTATAAAACAAATTCACTTCCACATGAGCGAAGGAACATTTGACTTTAAAGTCAGAAATATAGCTGATCCATATTGTAAAGAAATATAAAAGTGAGTTAAATGTTAGAAGATATTGTAGACTCAAAAAATAAAAAAAGAATGCACGGATTGTAATTAGACTTTGTCATCATATGTCATTGCCACTAAGTATAATACTGTAACTACATCCTAATTATACAAAATAATTTAAATTTTAAATTTGTAAATGTAAATTACAAAAGATTTAAGTTTTTGAAAAATAATTACTTTAAGTAAATTATAAATTTTATGAACGCTATGGGAGGATAGTAAGAAACTGACATCCCAATGAAGAGAACACGACATTTATTTTTCTTCAGTTGAATTTTGATATGTATGGACACAAACGCATACCTATACATGCATACATATATTTAGAAACTCCTAGGGGTACATTATAATTTTTTCATGGCATTGCTTTCCTGAGGCTTAGTCAGTTCTGACAAATGAAAGACAGAAAGGGCATTCATATATTTTTAGAATTTCATTTATGCCAATTATAGTAAATCTGGAAAACTGTTACCATTTTGAGATTTTTTTCAGTAGTAATCTTGTTTCTGGATCTAAATCAGACTTTCACACCCACACACCCAAAATCTATGAAGGCAAGCAGTCAATAAAAACAGAAGACACAAGAAAAGGATTAGAAACCTTTGTTTGTATTTCCTTTTGAAATGTATCTCTAAAAAACATCTCCAGGATACATGTTTTGCACTGAAACATTCAATTTATATATTACATTTATTTGAACAAAACATGTAGATGAATTTGCACTTGTAAATACTGAAGACTTTTCTTGCTTTAGGAAAGTAACCATGAAAAAGAAGAAATATTAAGAATCGGGTGCAAGATGTGCATGGGGTTGAGGGTGCTGGAATGTGAGGGTGAGCAGGGTGGGGTGTTGGTTTGGATTATCCATGGAACTGGGGGGAAGGCTAGAGGAAGGAACAGGTGAATCTGGGGGATTTGCAGGTCTGAGGTTGAAACTACAATGATGGGAATGTTCTTTTGGCAAATATGGCAGGGGAGGGTTAGTGGTGCAGGGTGTTGGTGGTGGGGGGATATGTGTGAAGGGGTGTACCTGGGGCATTCTTCTATGGAATATTAATGAGTTCATCTTGTCATAGGGTGTTATCTCCGAAGGGTAGAGACCCATACAATAAATAAGAAAATATTAAACTCCTTTCCTGGGAGTTCTGGTACATTCTCAGATAGAGGGGCAAGAATCTCTCGAGTATGTAGGCAATAACTAATAAAAGAAAACAGACCAGTATGTCAAACCCTCAATATAAATGCATGTGACTATGAATCTTATTCTTGGAAAATTAAAACTTAGCGGTTACCATAGTTTCCGAGGGGAGGGGGAGGGAAGAATAGGTGGAACATAGGGCATTTTTAAGGCTTTGGAATTGTTCTGCATGATTTTGCAATGACAGACACAGGCCCTTATACATTTTGTCAAAACCTATAAAAGTGCAAAGTGTAAACTATAATGTAAACCACTGACCATGATTCGTAGCAATGCTTCAATATCTGTTCATCAATTGCAACAAATGTACCATACTCATGTAAGATGTTATTAATAGAGGGAAATGTGAGAGGAGGAGGGGTGGGGTACGTGGGAATCCCCTATATTTTCTATGTGACTTTTCTGTAACTTAAAGTTTCTTTGAAAATAAAGTGAAAAAAAAAGACACTGGGGGAACATACAGAAGATATTGTCTATATACATGAAAGACAACAGATCTTATGGTGATGAAAGGCACAATGAAAAAAAAATTGGCTTTGTTTTTGGGGAGGTTTTGGATTTCAGAAAAGTTACACCTAATGGCAGGGGAGGATCACTGGTGCAGGGTGTCAGTGGTGGTGGGATGTGTGGGGAAGGATGCACCCAGGGCATGCCTCCATGGAATACGAATGTGTTCGTGTGGTCATGGGGTATTATCTCTGTCGGTGGAGAACCACACAATAACCAGTAAAATATTAAATCCCAATCCTAGGAAGTCCTGCTATGTTCTCTAATAGAGTGACAAGAATATCTAGAGTACATAGGCAGTGCCTAGTGAAAGAAGAAAGACGAAATATATGCTGTCTGTAAGAAACATATTTCAAATATAAAGCATAAATGGGTTAAAAGTAGAAGGCTGGAAAATCATACACACAGATAATACTAGTCAAAATAAAGCTAAAGTACCTCTATTAATATCACACAAGGTAAATTTCAGAGCAAAGAATATTAACAAGGATAAAGAAGGTCATTTAAAAATGTCTATTTAATCAAGAGACATCACAATTCTAACTGTTTATGCACCTAATAACAATGCTTAAAATACAAGAAGCAAACACTGATAGAACTGCAAGGAGAGATGGACGGTTCCACATTTATAGCTACAGATTTCCACACTAGTCTCTCAGCAATTGATAGTCCAAAAGAGAGAAATTCACTAAGGATTACACAAAACTTGAACAATATCAGCAATCAACTTGACAAACTTGACTCAAAAATGTAAAAACTTTTTGAGATGATATCGAATGCATCAGTATGAAAATATATATTATGACAACTAAGGAGAAAATTTTAAAATTATAACTATATGGTTGTATATTTAATGTAAATGGAGACAAAGCAGTATTTCACCATGCAAAGAGTTTAACCATATTTTTCATTACTCTTCTTCTCCAAATGAACTTATATAATAATTTCATTATAATAGATGAAAATATCACACGTAGATAATGGATGAACATATTTAACTGTCCTAAAGTTAATTTCAAGAGCTGTATAATTTATGAAGTTTATAAAATTAAAAAAAAACATGTCATTTTATGAATTATAGTTATACACTGCATGCATCAGAGTGCCCACTCTAAATCTTGAAATAGTTCTTTGCAAAAAATTATGGTGGACATTTGTCTATAGACCACGGAATTAATTTGAAGACAGCATTACAAAATATCCTAGAATCATTCAATCAAAAAGAATAACTCCCAATTAAACTGTGGCATTGTTAATATATACCAATTTCTGAGGTGTTAAAATGTAAAATGTATCTGGTATAAGATGTTAAATACATGTGTCCTGAGATGTCAGGTTGTCTTCTGAGACGCTAAAATGTAAACGGGTTTGACTTTATAATCCAAACCCAAAAACATGTCTCCCCTAAAATGAATTTGAAGTGAATTGAATGCTTACTGTTTTGACTCACTGAAATAGCTATTACAGGCTTACTTTTTCTAGGTAGATTTATACATTCTCTGCCTTTACAATACTTAAAGAGAGAAGAGAGTCCAACTTCTCTATGGGTTAACTACCCAATAAAAGTAAGGGAATAAAAGGAAGAGAAAAAATGGAAAAATTCATTCCTAATTCAGAGATACTTAACCTGCATGATAAAATTTCTTATATTCTCCCCCAAATTCTTGAGTTATGAGATTGTGATTCTGTTGAGGTCTTCAGAATGCTAGAGTTCTTTGCACAAAGACTTTAAGCAATGAATTAATTCAATTTCATTGATCTGAGGCCATACTTTTAATATCTGAGCCAAATTAGTCATTACTATTATCCCTAAGTATTTTCTGTCTCCTGGGGACCCATAGAAATTGAGACCAGTAAATTTTATAAAAAGATGTTGAAAATGGTAAGAGTATTTAGAAAAGCAATGAGAAATATTTAGTGTAGACGAGTTTGCATTAATATATATCTATTGTTGTAATAGTCCAACACAGATTATATAGGCCAAATAAATTAACCCATTTATTTAATCAAGGTAACTGAGTATAAATGCAATTTAAAAATTTTGATGAACTAGCATGACAGTCAAAATTTGCCCATTTTTCAAATTCTTATGTAAAATGCTTAAAAATTTTTCTCCAAAGAACACATTATTTTCTATTGTCAAAAATTTACTTTACTAATGAAAATAATGCTAGCATGTGTTCACACAAAAACTACATAATATGTGCTTTATGATAAATTATTCAAGCTTTTATTGGGTTATAAAATATAAACTGAATTTTACATAGCTGCATCAGAGATAATTTATAATATGGAAAATGTTATTGGTAAAGCAGTTTGTTTTTCTATAGGTTGGATCATTATATATTTGACTGCAAGCTCCTTTGACAATGCTAATTCTTCCCATTTTTTTAGTATACATTTTTCAGTATATGTAGCCATTGTTTTCAGTAGAGATGCATAGGTACTTCATTCAGTCAAACTTGGATACAACTAGATATTCACTTGTACCCTCAATCAACCATCTGGATGACTTACCTTATCTTTTCTTTGCTTTTCATCCTGGTATACAGTCCAGTGTTCTCCATCACTGCTGTAAGCTAGTTTGTAGGAACCTACAAACTGTACATGACCAAAATCTTTAGCTCCTTGTGTGATGATACCAGTCACTTTGGTAGGGACAAGAAGATCCACCTAGTATAAGGAAAAGACATAATTTAAATGCAACAATAAAGCCCATCATAATTTCACAACTCCCTGGAATTCAGATTCAGAAGTATACACGGGAAAGCCAAATCTACTTGATTATTTGTATTTTGAAACTGATGGCTGCCTCTACCGCTGGCTTATAATTTTGTTTTTGCCATTGGGTAAGCTTAGTCCAGTCCTCCTTGAACAACCATTTTGACTGTTTTATAAAAAAGATGATAGTCACTTCACTCTACCAACAGATTTTATATTAAACTGATGCATCTAGCTGTGTAGTTTTGTGTCATTGAAAGAGGGCAGAACTGACATAGCTGACCTCCTTGAGGTTAATCATTGTCTCTCATAACTTGTGATTATAATTCAATTTACTGACTTTGCTGTTCAATGCAACAATAATAATAATTAAAATAAAAATTGTTGTAGCCATGCACAGATCAGGAGCAAAAATGATAGCAGATGTTTCACTACAGATATTAAATAAAAAGTCAATCTTAGTTCCATGAATGTTAGTAAATTCAGTAACATATAACTGAGCATTAATAATCACTGTTCAGTTAAAAAATCCTTTTTCAGAAGGCTACAATCCCAATAATTGTTGAGTCAAGAATCTTTCACAAATGAAGGAGGATTAAAAATTTGCACTCCTGACCATGGGACCTGTGCTCATGATGTGTTCATTTTTGCAAAATACATACTTTGAAGGTACATGAACCATGCCGACTTACTGAGGATTAAATTCATCAAAATGTATTTGAAATGTAAATAATAAGGATGATTTTTGTATAATAAGAATACATAACATCAAATACTTCAAAGTTTTCCCTGTTTTTTTTTTCTAACTCATTTGTGCATCTTTTCTGACATCTTACAACACTAAGTAAAACATTATTCTAGGAAACCTTGTTTTCCATTCAGACAATTCTTGTGAGACCTTTACCTTTTTAAATTTATTTTTCTTTATCCACAGTTTCCTCTCTCCTTCTACAATAGCCACCTACTTCCTATGACTAAGTGCCTTGCTATATCCTTGATCTTATCGTCTTTAACTGTCATGATCCCATGAGTGACCTTGGTGGCTTTCAACCACCATGGCCCCTTGTTTCCATTTCAGGACCATCCTGTGAGAGTCGATAGCCAAAAATAAGCAGTCATGGGTCATATACAGGCCATGAATGACAAGAAAGAGCTTGGAATAGTGCATAGAAATAAGACCATATTTAAAGACATAGATGCCAATCAACAAGGATGTGAAAAAGTGCCCAATGTGTTACAGCTTGGAAATGTATGGGGTTTTTGATCACTTTTTGCAAGATGCATTAAAGAATTTTGGCTCCAATTGGATGATGGATTAAGGTCACTTTTAATGCTTTATTAAAATATTTCAGAAGGTTTAACATAAAATACAATGAGCCCTTTGTTTTTGCTTCTTTCCAAACATACATTAGAGCATCTAAAATACTTTTTGCATCCAGCAGCAATGCAAGATGACCAAATTATGATATCCTAAAGGTAAAGATACCTTTTTTTTTTATCATAAAGAAAGGTAACAGTTGATGACTCACATTGTGATAAATGTTTTCTTGTATTTACTCATTTCATACTCACAATAACCTTGTGAGGTAGGATATTATCTCCACTTTATAGATGAGGAAAGGAAGGTGTCCAGGAAGGTGACATAACTTGGTATGTAGTCCAAAGATAAATGGAAAGTGGGAGATCCTAGAATCAAATCTGTATTTTTTTCTGATTCATAGGGCAACCATACGTGCAGATTCTTAGAGTAAAGGAATAACACAGGGATCAATTTTCACTCAATTATTTCTTCCCATTCTCTGTGACTACTTCAGAAATTTCAAAAGAATCCCAAAGCCTTCTCCTCACACTCATTAAACTGACAGCCACTGTAAGTCCCAAACAAAAAAAATTCTGGATTTGCAATACTTGGAGATTCCTGTCTTTTATCATAAATTTCCTGTCTGTTCTTCAGTTGTCTGGGATTAAAAATACGGATCGCTTTTGTTGTCCTAAATCCAAATCTAATTGCAGAGAGACACATGGGCAAAGGCGCTGTTCTTTAAACTGTTCTTAATGTTGCTGACACTCGATAAATGGTAAAGAAAAAAAAAAGATAAACCTACAGAGCTCTGAGTCACTATGTTGCTATCACAGGCTGTCAACATGCAGGAACTCAAACACCAAGGATATGAATGCTTGAATTCTTTACGCCCTACCCTTCTATAAGTCGTCAGCTAAAACGATGCAGTGAGGAGGCTTCCAGCATCTCTTTTTCTGTGGTGTTTCTTAAAGTCAGCTGGGTTTCCTGCTGGGTGGAGATGTTTTCTCCTTAAGCTGTGTGTCTTGGCTCTCTACAACAGATTTGTTTTTCTCCCCACTCTTAACTGCTCCCCTTTCCAGCATTTTTTTTTTTTTTAATCTAGAAATGTTTTTCTTTTTTGTTCCAGGTAAGTCAGCTTCTCTACTTAAATAGTCTGCAATCTGTTTCAAGCTGGATTTTGTCCTAAAATTTGCTACATTAAAATTAGAATACCAGGCCTAAGCAAACCTTCTTTCTGTACAAAAATAATCAGCAACTCAGTCCTAACATGTGGTTGCTGAAAGAGGGCATGTACAGAGCTCACCCTGAGACACCCTCAGGGGCCTTGTAACCTCACCGTTCAGCACGCAGGATGTTCTCTGAAAAGTCTGTTCCTGTGGAGTTAAAGCTTGCCCCCGGCCTAGGACCATTCCGCCCTCTTGTACATCTTCTGGTTTAAAGATCTACAAAATATCTTCTGCTGTTTTAGACCCTCACCTCCCCGGGTTTGGTTCAAATAGAGCAGGTTATTTCGGGCACTGAGAGGCCACATGGGTAGACATTTGGCTTAGTGCACTGCACACTCGTCTGGGTCTATATTAAAGGTTCCTCACATGTAACAGACTCTCAGTGAAGGTTTTGGCGATTGGGCTGAAACTACTTCTTAAGAATATTCTACAGACAAGAATCAACCTGTGGCTAAGGGGGCCATTACGTGCCATAGCAGAAAATAGCAGCTAGCCGACTTTCTCCAGTTTCTCTATGTGGCATAGCATTACTGCACAAGGACCCAGTGTCATAGTGGTAACTGTCAATTTTTACTGGGAAGGCAACTACCTAAATATGCTCTCCAACCTTCAGGAATGTGACTGTGCGAGGCAGCCTACTCTAGTGCTGAATGGTCTGGGTTCTTGAACTAGCTCTGATCTTACTCATTATAGCCTCTTGGGTAAGCTATTTTCTCTCTCTACATCTCCATCTCTTAATTTCAAAAATGAGGACAATAATTCCTCTAGCAGTCTATGAGAATTAGATTAGTTATTATTTATTAAGTGTGTATAACAATATATAGAATATAGTACGTCCTATATAAAACTTTGATAACAATAAAATAAAATAAACAAATCTAGGGAAAAGAATCTAACATTGGTCTCAGAGAACCTCATTAGAAAAATCAATAAAGAAACCAAAAAATGTTCTAGAAGCAGTTTCTGGATCAGAGCATATTTTGGCCACTTTCTCAGGATGTATAAACAATGATAGTCATTTCATCTTTACTAAAAGAAGGGAAAATTTGAAAAACTGAAATTCTCATTTAGTGGGGAAACTGTTAACTAAAAAATAATATAACAAAGTTTATGAGGTATCCTGTACCATCATTTAGATTTAAGATTATATAGCAACAGGGAAATGGTTCTACAATAATATTAGAAGAAAAAATTAGATTCCAAATTTTACAGAATATTTGATTTCACCCTAATTATAAGAGTGCAAAAAGAGGGGATATATATGGAGAGAGGTTTGAATGACACATACATAAACAAGTATTGCATGAAGGTTATGAGGGAATATGATTTTTTTTTTTTTGCTGTAAAACTTCCTGTAATGTTTTAGCCAAGCATAAATATTTTTAAGAAGTGTGTCTAACTTAGAAAAACAGCATAGAAAAACTGAGAGCATTTGTTTGAGAAAGGTCAAGATAAACTACATTTCAGACATCTACATAGCACCCTGACAGATGGCTGCCTGGAAGAAGATAGGGCAGTCTGGGAAAGTAACTTGATTTTCATGGAAACATTCCTGAAGGGGGGAGGAAAATGAAAAGTGATACAGATAAATAAGTGTGCAAGAAAAGTGAACAAAGAAACCAAAGAGATTTATCACAGTAAAGAGTCACTTGGTTACAGCTAAAATGGTCTAGTTTTAGCTCTTCTGTTATATCAGTTATTTTGGATTATGTATTTTATAACATTCATGGAGCTTTATGAAATTCACTCATTAAACAGAAACACCATTAAAGCAAAAATAATTATCTAGTATTTAAAATCCACTATAGGAAACATATTTGGATAAGATTTTGGTATGAGTAAAGAATTTTTTACTTTACCATTACGTGAAACAATTGCATATCATCCTAGTTACATTGAAAGCACATATTTAATTGTACTTGACATCTGAATGACATTGTTGGTTATCAGAAGTTGGTTGCAATTTTAGTCCATATTTTCAGGCTAAAAAGTTGAGGTCAACTTATTATGAAGTACTGTTTAGCCCCTCTGTCTGATCTGATCCAGTAGTGCTAAGAATAGAGGTTCAGAATCCTTAAGATACTGTGGCGGCCTGATAATACATGCATTCCAGCACTTATTATTACATTCCTCCCTTTACTAAAAATATTTTTAAATTTCAACAACATTTTTAAAAAGCACTTAATGTAACAAATACCTTCTCCATACTGAAATAAAACATGAAAACTAAAACAAAAAGAAATCAAAGCATAAAAAGATCTATCGAAGGGTAGAGGCAGATTTTTATACTAATAGTGCTTTACGGTGTGCCTTGCACACATTAAAACCACACAAAACACATGTATGGGGTCATAAACAAGCTTTCTATGGGCAGGTGAACACTCAGGACATGTTCTGTAGGACAGCTAAGCATCAGCTGACCAGGGTTCAAACTTGAGATAATTCAATACTTAACAATTACCTGCAATTATAATATGAATGATGCCATATGTCAACCGTGATTGCTCTCAGCTTATGACTATTAACTTTTAAAAAAGGTTTATTTAGATTGATGCAAGTAGTTCAATTGCATATTTTAACTGAGAATGGGAGGTAGCTTGATAACTAAGACCATTTGATACTTTGATGATTTTATTTTAAATATATTTCTCATTAGAAAATTGATACATACTATGTAGAAAACTTTAGTAAATCAGAGAACATGACAGATGAAAATAAAACTCACCCTCAGGTACAGTCAATGCTCCCCTTCTACACATATATGTACATCTTAGATAATTTTTTTGTATTTGGCAAATGAAAAATATTATTGGTTACGAGGTGTTGGCTTATACTTTTTTTGTCCAAATTTGCAGGCCAACTAGTTAATTTCTTTTCTTAATATCTCTCTAGCTATTCTCTATGTCATGAAACTAGTTTTTAAGACTCATGTTCTAACAAGTCATTTTAAAGATTTACCACAATAATTCAATTACCCAAACATTTAATCCACCCCTCCCTGCTCAAATTTTCTATTAAAATTAATACCCGTATAAAATTCTAGACCACATGTCTTTATTTCTAGAGAATAATTTCATAGAATTAGCTTACTTGGTCAAAGGATATGACTTTAAAGATGAAAAATAGGTTTTTTTTTTCAGATAATAAATGTAAAAAACATTTGTTATGAAAGATTCAGTTGGTGCAAAGATATATAGGAAATACAGTTAAAATTAGCTATCATGTTACTATCCAGAGTTAACTTTTGTTAACCTCTTGATAGTCACATTTTCACACATTTTCTATTCCCATATGCTTTCATAAAAATGAGCTCATAGTATACATGCTGCCTTGAAATTTGAAGTTTTTCACTTATCATGGATATTTTTACATGCAAGTAGTAATAATAATTTGAAATGGCTGTATAATAGTGTCTAATATGGTCGCAAGTATGGATATGAAAATTATTTACCTAATTCCCTAGTAATATTCATCTAATTTGTTTCCAATTCTTTTTCAGCAGAAACAAAACAGAAGAGAACTTCTTTGTATATCTATCTTTGCTCATTGGTACAATCGTTTCCTTATTGGCATGAAGGACATGCCATTTAAAATGTGCTAGACATTGTTTCATTGTGCTCTAGAAAGATTATAAACTTCTACCTGCAGCATAGGTTAACTCCTTCTCTGCATACTCACCAATCCTGGGGTTTATAAAATTTTAACTTCTTGACAATTTGAAAAAAAAAAGCTATGTATTGTCATTTAATTTACATTTAATGGCATCAAGTGGCATTTAATTTACAATTTTCTAATTGTTCAGTCTTACTCATAATATACATACCCTCATATTTTTTTTCCTATTGGTTAGAAATTTTCTTATTGATTTTCAAGAATTATTTCTATAGTAAAAATACTTGGCTTCTGTTTTATTAGTTGAAATCTTTTCTTAATTTTCTATGTCATCTAATTTTATTTTTGACATGCAACTTTTTAATTTTCCTATACTCAAATCTATCAATCACTCTCTTGTCGCCTGCAAGTTTTCTGAATGCCTAAAAAGACATATTTAATTAAATCAGTTAAAAATTATTTAAATGCTTCCTATAATTTCCTCTGGGTTTTCTTTTTAAGTCTTCTTTTTTTGTTTATGTCTAAACCATTTGATTTTGTGCGTCTATAATATGACATAAGGATCAGACTTAATTTTTATAAGAAGGGAATTTTCTCAAGCACTATTTGCTGAATAAGTCATCTGTCTCTTGTTTCTCTTCCCCCTACCTGGATGAGAGTTATAAGGTATGCTTATTATCTTTGAAATTACAAAAAATCTACTGGGATATATTTTGGGGAAGGCCTCTTTTTATTGCTTTTAGTTGAAAAAAGTGGGCCCATTCAAGCTGGGGATGGGGAGTAAGTGATCAGAAATGCTTTCTTGTATTTTAAAATATTGCCTCTGCTTCTTTTCATGTCTCACTCAAGAAGGTCAATTATCCAAAGACTGGCTCTTTACTTTTAAATTTTCCTATTTGTAATAGTTTGTTATTATGTACAATACCTCTTTCATCATCTCAGCATTGATCTCATCCCATCATATCACTCTATCAGTTCATTGAGAGAATGTTATTTTTTAAAATTTTTTGAAAAATAATTCTCAATTATAGTCACAAGGAACGAAAAGTGACATTAAGTTAATAGGTTAGGTAGTACCCAATTTCTCCAATTTCTATTTGAGAAACAATAAACAGGTTTAAAGAAGAAAACACAACTTTGAAAACTCTTAAAGAAAAGACTTACTATTTTCTTGTTGGGTTATTATTGAAAGTGACTTTCTGCTGAGTTCATCGAAAATAAGACCACTCTGGGAGAGGAGAATTAACATATCTTCTTTACTTGCCTTTCAAGCCTGATCTTGATTAGGCTGGGAACTTTGATTTATGTCATGAATAAAAATTTAGGGAGGTAGCTAATTGAATTAGTCTGTAATGGATAGGGTCATTTTTAATTGGTTAATTGATATTTAATAAAAGTCTTTGATCAAAGAGCATGATAATATCCAATAAATAGTATTTAGATACTTTACAGCAGTGCCAAAGCCCAAATGAAATAGAAAATTAAAAAAAAATTACCAGTAAATAATTTACATGTAATTTAGAAAACATTAACATACTTTGAAAGAGGAATTGAAATAGATTGTTATTTAGTGCTTTTCCATAGCACACTGTGTAATTACTGAGCCTAGGTAGGCATTAAGTCAGCATTTTTCAAAAAGTTAAAGATATAGTGAACTGGAGATCAAACTTGCACTTAAGACCAGAAATGGATGGATTGTTCAGACATGAAAAAATGTATTTGAATATATCTTTGAAAATTACTTTTCTGAACGTAATTTTATCAAATATGTTTGTATTTTGTACAATCCTTTTAGAGACAGACATGTACAAACACAAAACATCAATGATACATGTCAAAACAGACATGTATCAATATGTATAGTTACATAAATCTTCTTATTTTGTGACAAATAAATAAAAATGATAAGAACTCTGAAAACATCCACAGTTAAAAGTATACTGAAACAGCAAATCACATTGCACATTCTAAATATTAAGAGGCCATCGGAGTGGATATGGCTCAAGCAGTTGAGTGCCTGCCTCCCACATGGGAGATGCAGGGTTCAGTTTCCCATGGCTCCTGAAAAAATAAGAAACAAGCAAAACAAACTAAAAAAACAACTCAGGGAAGCTGGTGTGGCTCAATGGTTGAGCCCCGGCTTTCCACATAGGAGGCCCCGGGTTCAATTCCCAGTCCCCAGTACCTGAAAAAAAAAAAACAAAAAAACAGAGGCCATTGAAAGCTAGGGAATTGGCAGAATACGTAACATATATTTTTGTACTTGGCTTGTTGGAGAAGCTATACATTTTATATTGATATAAAACTTTGCCATTCCCACAGTTTGTAAAACCACCATTTTGTTTCATCACATTGTGTGAGACTTAATTCTAGATTATTCAGTTTTAACTGAACATATGCACATTTTATGGTGATTGGACCTTGGGCTAAAATAGCAACTACTAATAAAACAACACACATACACACGAACTAAATGTACTTATTTTTCCTTGTCCTTACAAAACAAAGTGGAAAAGGACATCCTCTCCTAAAATCAGGCATGAGATAAATGCTTCAATTTGCCTTGGGGCAGTGTACCATCAATGTCAGCAGTTGAAAGAGAGCCCAGATTGTCAGATCATCACAGAGCTCTGAAGAGATGGAGGGGAGAAAGGAGGGAGATGCCTCAGCAGGAATGGAGCTGCCTGTTGATTATGGGGTTAAGCGCCACTAACACCGAAAGTGGGCTGCCCCAAAGGAAGATTTTCTGTAGTTATAAAATCTTTTGTCCAAAGGACAGTGTGTGCATAAGGTAAGGATAAAAGGATACAAATTATTTTCATTCAAATGCATGATGAGGAACACTGTCAGCCTAATGTTTAAGGGCAACTCAGGCTCCACTGGATCTTTCAGGGCTATTTAGTTGCTCAGTACTCGTCACCACAAATTATAATTGTAGTCTTACAGAGTCTCACTAAATGCCATGATTATAGATTTTTAAAAATCAAATATCCATAAAATCAGCGTGCTTTATTTATTCATACTAATACACACATTAGAAATATCTTATCTATATTCTCCTGCTGTTGATGCTAATTTCTATTTGTTTTGTTCTCAGGGAAATAAGGAGCAGCTGTCGAATACTTAAAACTCCAATCTTGTCAAGCTTTCCCTATCGGTTGTAATATCTATTTCCCCATTTATTCTTCTGATTATGGCATCCAAGCTCTTTTGAGAATATTAAGGGGTATAATGTATAACTGGGTGGTGCAAGATGCCGATAAAATCTGAATACTACCTAATGAACATAGAGTAATATGGCCTGCATATATCTATGATGAAGGCCCACCCCCATCAAAAAAAAAAAAGGGTATATGCCAGACAGTAATTATGTTATAGCTTGAAAATAAAGGATATAACTTTCATTCAATATGTTTTCCTTGACTGTATGTGAGCAATAAGATGCTCATCTTTTCTTATGAGAAATGTTACTGCATTTAAGGGACTCTTACATATGCTTGTTTCAGAACTCGCATAAGGGCTAATATTGTTGTGCAGTCAGCTCAAAACAGTCTCATGTTTAAAAAATCGCATTCTTTAACTTTAAAACTATTCATGCACTATATTTTTTTATTACTGTAAGATAGCTCATAAACCACAGCCTTAAATTAGGTATGGACTTAATAAATCACTTCAGACAAACTCATTATATTAAACATATTTAACATTTTTTGCATATCTATTCAGGTTTTTAAAAATCTCCAAGTTGCAGCTTCCTTCACTGAGGGTTTCACTTGCAGACTTAAATGAAGAATATCATGATGCACCTCCATCAATGGAACATCTTTGAAATAATTGTCATCTGGGGCTTCAGGTACAAAGCTACCATCATTTCAACACAACTTAAAAAAAATAACAGGTGACATAAACAGAAAATAGAGGTATAATTTCCTTTTATTTAATACTATAAGCCTTTAAGGATTCTGAAATCCAAAGATTTTTCTTTTTATAAATAGTCAAACATTTATTTATTTATTTTTTATTTTTATTTTTTAAAGATTTATTTATTTATTTATTTATCCCCCCCTTGCTGCCTGTGCTCGCTGTGTCCATTCGCTGTGTGTTTTCTCCGTGTCTGCTTATCTCCCCCTGGCTGTGAGGTCCCGCTGCATCAGCCCACCGTGCCGCGCGGGCTGGCCTGCCCTCACAAGGAGTAAATATGGTAAACGGGAGCTCTATCCATTGAGCCACACCCGCTTCCCAAGAAAATTATTTTACAATGGAACCAATCAGCAAGAAAGCAAAACAAAAACAAAAGCAAAACTAAAAACTGTTCATCCTCATTGACAAACTCACAAGATTTGTCTCTTGAGCTGTGGCTTATTGTACTTAAAGAGGTTATTTTGAAATATCTTTCCCATCAAGTCGAAATCTGGTACATTTCATGAAATGCTGAAACATATATTAGTTTAAGAAGCAGAATATAAGCTTTGGCATCTATATGTTAAACAGACGTTCTATAGGACCAATGCAAATATGACTCTTTAAAGTCTCCCTATGGGAAGAACATATCCAGGACAGAAGTCATATGTATAATTTACTGCCTTTCTTAAATGCCCTGTATTCTGACAAACATAGCTTTGTAATGCTTTGCCTCTGACTAGTTTGTAAAGCAATGGCTTTCTTCAAAAAGTAACAGGAAGTGACTAAACCATCATGTAGAAGATATGCTTTAGGAACAGGAAGAGATTGAAAGGTAAGATGTAAAGAATAATTCTAAAATAAAATTCTTTTGAAAACTTTCAAGCCGCAACAACTTATGTGATTATATTTTCAAGATGGAAAAAATAATTTAAAATAATTCAACAATAAAAACCCAGATATTAAAGGGAATGTACTTAACATTTCTGATCTAAGACTGCTTCTCAACATAGCATTTTTGTAGACACATTTTATTAGATTAAGGAGTTTCCCTTCTAGTCTTTATTTGCTACAACAATTTTAAATCATGAATTGGTGCTGAAATATTTGAAATTATATTTCTGTTTGTAGTGAGATGACCAACACCCAAACCAAGAACTATTAAACTTACGATGCTGATTTGCACATGTTCTACTCCTTCCTGCTTCCTCAACCAAGGTGACGGTGCTACATGGTTTATTATCTCTTTACATTTTTAAAAATATAGTTGAGTCAGATATGAATGTACCCTTAATAACATGCTGTAATATTAGGTTTTACAATGTATGAAGAGTGGCATAACTATAGTAACCTTCTGGGATTTGTTTTTCACTCAATATTATATTACTAAGGTTCACTTATATGTTTGTTAATAATTACATAGTTCATTTATTTTTACTGCTGTGCAAAATTCCATTGCTTGCATATATTACAATATATTTATCCATTCTCCTGCCATGGGTATTTAGTTGTTCCCAGGTTTGACTTTTTAAAACATTCTTGGACTTATCTACTGGTATCCACACTTGAAATTTTCCCTTGAATATGTGCCTAGACCTGGAAATTTTTGGTTGTAAAACGTGAATGTGCAACTTTATAAGGTAAGGAGAAAGAATTTTCTGAAATGGTTTTACCGATTTACACTCCCACAATCAAAATACCCACATCCTTCACCTTTATTTTCTTAACATGATGATTTACATTAATAGATTTTTCTAAGTTAAACTTTTTGTGCATTCCTTATACAAATCTCCCTGATTAGAAAACATACTTTAAACTTTGATGGATTTCATTTGAAAATATCCTATTGAAAACTTCTGCATCTATGTTCATATGTGAGTCCCAATAATTTCCTTCGAGGGTACACTCCTTGTTCAGTATTTGTACCAGGAAACTATGGTTTCATTAGAGAATTTGGGAAGCTTTCCTATCTTTGTCTTCTGTGGCATAGTTTGTATATCACAGAGACTATATTATCTCTTGAGAGTTGTAAAGCCTGCTTCAGTGTTTTAAATGATGATAGATCTACGGAGTTTCCTCTCCGACCTTCCCTCTTCTCCTGTCCTCTCCCCTCCCTTTCTCTTCTCTTCTCATGTCCCTTCCCTTCCCTGTGCTCTCCTACCATTTTCTTGGCCTCCCACCCCTATGATCTTTCCTAACCATACATGTTTTCTATTTTTTTAGTCAATTTTGGAGATGCATATTTAACTATAAATAGGTCAATTTTTATGTATTCTAAATTTATTGGCATAAAGACTTTTATATTAATTTTTCTGACTGATTCTGTATTTCTGACCAGTTTTTCATGGTGAATATTTTAATCTTCTATCTTGCCAGAGATTGTCTATTTATTAGTCTTTTCAAAAAACCAATTCCTAAAAAAATCATAAAAATAATAAAAGATAACAAACAACCTTAAAGGGATAGAAGGCATCTTATCCCAAATTTTCAGCAAACATTTTATGTGGGGCCAAATTCTAGAAGGATTTTCTTTCAAATTAGACACTAGGTATCATGCTCTATCATCTCTTATACTCAACCCTGCACTGAAGATTTTATATAACATAATAGGAAGAGAAAAAATAAGAAGCATATAAATTGGAATGGAAGAAAGAAAATTGTTGTTATGAGCATTTCATAGTGTTGAAAAAGGAAAAGACTACAAACAAACTTTTATAGTGAATAAGGTAGTTCAGCAAGTTTGCTAGGTATAAGATCATTATGTAGAAATCAATACCATTTCTATTCACAAGCCTCACCCAATAGACAATGTAGTTAAAAAATCACTATAGTAACAAATCTTTTTTTTTTTTTTAAAGATTTATTTCTTTATTCCTCACCCCCCCACCCACCCCCAGTTGTTTTTGGCATTCACTGTCTGCTCTTTGTGTATTCTTCGGTGTCTGCTTGTCTTCTCTTTAGGTGGCCCCGGGAATCAATCCTGGGACCTTCCAGAGTGGAGAGAGGTGCTCAATCTCTTGCACCACCTCAGCTCCCTGGTCTGCTGTGTCTCTTATAGTCTCTCTTCTGTGTCTCTTTTTGTTGCATCATCTCGCTGTGCCAGATCTCCACACAGGCCAGCACTACTGCATGGGCCAGCACTCTGCGTGGGTCAGGTCTCCGCATGGATCAGTTCTTCGCTCGGGCCAGCTCGCTGCATGGGCCAGCTTGCCTTTCACCAGAAAGCCCCAGGAAATGAACCCTGGGCCTCCTATATGGTAAAGGGGAGTGGTTGGTGGTGGTGATGGGGTAGGGTGTGAGGGGCTTATACCACCTATAACACCAAGATTTCAAGCAAAAGTTTAGTAATTAAACAGTGATACTGTTATCAGGGTAGATAAGCAGACAATCATAACAGAATAGAGAAATGAACCAGAATCTTCTGTGAGTTTGTTACATGATAGAAATGACACTGTAAATCGGTGGAAGGGATCGAATAAACGACGCTAGAGAAATAGGGTATTTATATAAAAAAACAGCTATTTGAGTCATACTTCCCACCACTTGCCAAGATAAATTCCAATGGGCTAAATTCCTTAAATATGAAAATAAAAACTTAAAATATTTTCGAGAAAAATATAGAAGCTAGCATTTGTGTTGTTAAGTAGGACATAATTTTTAAATTAAAAAACCTAAAAATGACAAATAAATAGAAATTTTTTCCGTATTCATGGATCAGAAGACTTTATATTGTTAAGATGGCAATACTACCTAAATTGATTTATAAATCCAGTGCAATCCCTACCAAAATCTCATCTGGCTTTTTTTTTTTTCAGAAATTGAAAATCTGATCTTAAAAATATATATGGAAACTCAAGGACCTCAAAATAGCCAAAATAATCTTGAGAAAGAAGAACAAATTAGAGGATCCATAATTTTTTATTTCAAACTTACTACAAAGCTACAGTAATCAAGATAGTGTAGTACTGGCATAAGGATAGAGAGGTAGGTCAAAATCTATATAATATTTGAAGCCAATTGGCACATGTTAACTTGTGTTAAATTTGGGCATTCTCTGTACATGAATGAAATATTTTATACTTCAAAAAAAATACAGTATGTCTGAACTCCCAGAGAGAGATTTAAATAATCCAGGTATTTGTTTTTGTTTATTAAGAAGAATGTGTCTATTGGGGGGAAGGGAAGTAGAGTCATTTAATATGTTTGTCTAATTTTCTCCAGAAAGACTGACACTATATATTTAGTTTTGCAGTACAACCTAAAATCATGTTAATTCTGAGAATGCAAATATTTGATAATTAGGCAACTTCTGAAAGTTTTTAAAAAGAAATATTGCCTGCCCACCACACTGTAACTCTGGGCCTAAAGAAAGCTACTGTACTTAAATGTTTAAAATCAAAGCTCTTAAATTTTTTAATTTTTGCATTTCAGTTATTTCTTCTCTATTACTACAACTAAATCATTAACACTGAGCCATTCATTTTAAAGAAGGACTTTACCCATCTGTTACCTGAAATGATTTTGTAAAACTGGCTTCCATATGTCTGCTATCTTTGGTCTAAAATAAATATGACAAAATCATTTAAACATGAAATAACAATGAAATCTGTAATATTTCATAAATTGTATTACTAAATTAAGCTTTCAATAGACTTGTCCTTGTGTTATGGATTGAGTCCTGTCTACCAGAAAGATATGTTCAAGTCCTAAATCTCTTTAAAGTGAACTCACTTATCAATAGGATCTTTGAAGATTCTGTTGGCTAAGATGAGGCCAACCTGAATCAAGGTGGGCCTTAATCCAATATGACAGAGTCCTTATAAGCAGAGAAAGTTTGGACACAGGAGGAAGCAGACAGAAGAACCAGATAGGGAGAAAGATGGCCATGGAAGAGAAGCAGAGACTCAGTATGGATTTCTGGCAAGCCACCACCATGATGCTACAGACTTCAGACAAAGCATGCTCCTGCCAACACCTCGAATTTGGACTTCTAGCCTCCAACACTGTGAGACACTAAATTTGTTTTGTTGAAGCCCATCATTCTGTGTAATTTTTATAACAGCTCTGGCAAACTAAGACATCTGGTATGAACATTAAATACAAATGAAACATATGATTTGCCATAAATTTTATTATCATTTTACTAGCACTTTTACAAGAAAAACAAAATCTAACCCATGCACCTTAAAGATTTCTTTGTGAAAACCATGCACTGCAGTAACAAAATATAGTGAAAGTGATTTAAAAATACGTATTGCCTTCCCAACATGTTTCTCCCCACTTCCCCCAGTCTTTAGTATATCTCATGGTGTCTAATGCAGAAGTAGACATTCAACAAATTTTATTGTTTTTATTATTTCATTACTGAATGTGGTCCAAATTAATATGTCAATTAACACATCAACATTAATACATTTATATTTGATACTCAAATGTAAAAGACCTTAAGCATTCAATTAAGCAGTGTTTTCTCATGTCCTCAATTATTCTGTGGCAAGTCTCTCCAATTTTCTTCCTGTTTTTACTAGAAAGGAAATTTTCTGAGGATTTTGGCTGCTGTCTGTGTATGTTTTCTCCTTTTTTTCTCCATGAGAACTCTACCTCTTATTTGAGGCTATAGCATGAGGAAGCTTTCTCTGGCATCCTTTTTGAAGTGGAATTGACCTTTCTCTAATTTTGATTCCTAGAAAAATAATTAGCAGTAGTTTTTATTCGGTTCTTATTTGGCACCAGGAAATGGGATAAGTATACATATATATTAGAAAGTTTTGAAATCTCCTATTATTCTCCCAATAAACCCCTGAGCTAGTTACTACTGTCCAATTTTACAAATGAGGAAGCTTAGCTTATAGGTCATGGAATCAAGATTTTTCTGTCAAGTCAATATGATGCATAGTCACTGTGCTAAGTTATACCCTAAAAAAGGTTACCTGGTGAGTGGGGGCACAAGTGGAACAAATTTAACCTGTGTTCTTGTTCCCAAGTTGTATATCCCTGAGTGCCTGCAAAAGCCTGGAAGAAGTAAAATCTTTTTATCTCTCTGAAAGGAGAAACTTCTAGGTAATTTATCTGCTGTGGGTAGGAAGCCTTTTTCTAATTGCTTCAAAAGAATGATATGGAATGGTATAGGCCCTAGTCATATTCTGGAACCCTTGCTTCTGACTATCATTCTATACTCTCTATACCATATTCATCAGTTACTAGATGTATCACATTGTGTTTGCAGTAATCTGTTTACAATCATCTGTTCCCTTCTAGATAGTGAGATCCTTGAGTGAGCTAATCAAGTTTTAAGCATCTTTATATCTTTAAGGCTCATCACAAGGTTTGCATATATAAGGCATTCAGGAACATGCTTATAGATGGGTGGACAAATAAGATGGAAAGAGATTGGGTAAGGAGCATAGGTTGGGGTTTACTCTGAAAATATAACAGGAAAATTTACATGTAAAAATCTGAACAAATGTATAAGCGAAAAAAAAGTTCTCCTGAGAAAGAGGTTTTAAGGTGGAACATTAAGAATTTTGTGGTGTTTATACTGCATGGCACTGTGAGTTGGCAGACTTGGGCAGTATAAACTTTGATAGGTAAAGATTAAAGTTAAGTGAGAATGACTTTAATGCTGTTTAGGTAATGCAGAATAAAGTAAAGATCTCTAGATTCAATGAGTGGTAATGAGAATGGAAAACCCAAGGACAATCTGACAGGTGAAGGAACAGGGCCTTTCTTTTTTGCACTGTTTACTCAATTTAATCAGAGCTTAATCAAGATAAAGAGTGCCAAACTGACAGCAAATCACAGCCCTCATGGAAAGAGTGGGGTAACATGTTGAGATCAGATATGGGTAGATAAGGATCTGAAAGGAAGTAGAGGAAGCTAGTAGAATATAAAGTCCAATGTCCTGTTGCCAAGTAAGTGTCAGAATCAGGAGACTAAGAGGAGCAATACGGTCAAGATTCTCTCCTCTAAGACCAGAAAGGTAGACTATGCAAACCTGAACTCTGCCATGGCTGAAAAATCCAGACCAGAGGGACAGAGGCTGTGGGAGTGAAAAAGAGATGTTCACTCAGGGCTATTGGAATCATAGTGTCTTGGGAGGTAGAATGTTAAGAGTTGCTGGTGGAATTTTAGGGATCCTGAGAGTGACCAAAGACAGGAGAGTTGTTGCAGAAAACTGCAGATAACAGAGAAGTCCAACAAGGAGTGTTGTATAGGAAGTAGAGTGTTTGTGTAAAAGAGGGTGTCAGAAGGGGACTGAAAAGAGTTTTGGAGATATATGTAGAAAATAAAAGGCAAAGTTGCAATGAAGTAGACAGACACCTGTGTCATAGAGCAGAAACAAGGGCATAAGATTATATCTCTTCAGTGGTTGGATTCTTTTCTCAGGAAAGATTGATGAGGCTAAGTTTGGGAAGGGATGGAATATCATTCAGTGAACCAACTGTTTGAACATGTAGGAGTGTGGTCCAAAGGAATAAGTAAAAATTCAGCAATTAAAAGCCGCCTATGAGGAGAGAGAGGGGCAGTAGCAATTCCAACAATGCCTGGCTCAAAGTTTGTAAGACAGGATTTTAAATGTCCACTGTCTTGGAAAAAGATTAACTACAGACTGAGGACTCCAGGTATGGATCAAGTGCTCTCAGTTGTTGGGAGTAGGCAGAGGCCCGAAGCCAGGGAGGTCATTATGCTAATGAATACCATTCAGATCACTGAAGAGCTGAGTGGCCTGAGGGTGGTCTCTACCCAGATGGCATCTGTTTCTCCACCTGCTCCCAGCAAAATGCTACCCGTTCATACCCAGGTAGCATCACCCTGGGACACACTGGCTATGGTGGTGAAGAGAGTGAAGGAGAGCTCACCTGCCTGGGTAGCACACTGCAGCACTAAGCAAGGATAGCTCACACCTCTCTCTTTCTCTTATACATAAACACACACAAACTGAACAATCATGGTTTCTACAGTTAATAAATTCTTTTGATTCTTTTCTCAAACATTCCCTTAAATCTCCCTTCTTTTATCCCAGCTTGAGTAAAAGGAAGAATCTGGGGGGAGTGGAGGAGGTTTTTTTTCTCCCCTGGCTGTCTGTAGATTCTCTCACATGCTAATTATATGCTATATATTCTGGCATGCTGATTACTCCGGAGAAAAACAGTCAGAAATAAATATAACTAAAATCTCTCATGACCAAAATAGGGCATTGCACAAGTTCTGTATTCTACCATAATGAATTGTATAGCTTAACAAGTCCTAGTATGGCGTATCTGCTAGGAAATATGTAAGGTATTCTTTTGATTGGACAAAATTTTCCTTAAAGAGTCTCATTCTTTTCTTTGCTCTTGGTTGTGAATATGAAGTGCAGGTTTTTAACAACAGGATTTAATTGAATTTAATTGTCGAGTCTGTATGTTGGTTCAGTGCCCAGAAAGCTTTGGGAAATGGATAATTTTTGCATACCAAAGTAATAAATAAGGACTCTACCCTCTCTGTTCTAAATTTTAAACCTTAAAATCATTTATTGGTTAAGATAAAATTTTAAAACCTTACTTTTATGTTAATAAAGCTGGTTTTGATTTTGTGTCTGCCTGGACTCTCTTGTTGGTTGATTTATGTATTTTACCTAGTTGGTGCTAGGTAAAATAAATTTTAAAGTCATTATTTAGAAATTCAATAATTAATTCATGCAATTTTAAATCTGCTTTCCATAGCTGTATGAAGAGGTCTGTATTGTTTTTTAAGTACTGAAGATCTGGCTTTTTTTAGAGTCACCCTGATGTTGGATTAAATGCATCTTTTACATTTTAGAATCAACCAAGGCTTGCATAGCAGCAAAACATAAACTTTCATATTAAAAAGTATAGGGTTCAATGCAGAACATACAAACCTGGCAAACATGAATAGGCTTACTGAGAGAAACAAAGGAGAGGCTAAGTCCTTGATTTAAAATGAGCATGTATAATGTTGATATACTTCATTTGATCTAAAAAATGAAAGAGTTATAATTAGCAACTTATTACAATAATAAAAACCACCAACATTGGCTTGTATAATAGAGCTCAGTCATCAAGTGCTCCCCAGTACTTCATTTGCAAAAATTCCTACATTTTCATATATTGGTAAAATTCCAAATAACCAAGATGCATAGCAAAGTGTCTTCCATCATAAGATTTATGACGTAGAACTAAAATTAGAGAAAATTGATTTAAACCTTGAATCTGTTATGCATTAACTTGGTGACCTCAGTAAGTTAATTAATCTCTCTGAATTTCACTCATAAAATGAGAGGCACAGTGTCTTAGTTACCTCGGGATGCTGTAACAAAATACCACAATCTGAGTGTCTTAAAACAAAAGGAATTTATTGTCTCTAGGTTCTGGAGGCTAGAAGTCTGAAATCAAGGTTTTGGTGGGGCTATGCTTCCTTTGAAGCCTGTAGGGTTCAGGCAGAAGCTTGTGGTCTAATTCAATTTCTGTTTCTGTCACATGGTCAGCTTCTCTCTCTCTCTCTCTCTCTCTCTCTCTCTCTCTCTCTCTCTCTCTCTGTCTCTCTCTGTCTCTCTCTGTCTCTCTCTTGGTCTGTGTCCAAATTTCCTCTTCTTACAAGGATACCAGTCTTATTGGATTAAGCCTCCCCACACCCCCCACTCCCGTATGACATCATTTTAACTTGCCAAATTCCATGTGTAAGGGCTTTGTTTCAAAACAAAGTAACATTCTGGAGAGAAGGACTTCAACGTGTCTTTTTTGGGGGGTGGGGAAATTCAATTTATAACACATGACTTAGACTTTTGAGATTCCCTTCAATTTGAAAATCTCTGTGATTCCCTTTACTGCATGTTAATCATGGTAACCATCTCTGTTTAATTTGTTTTTATACACTATTGATCCAAACATCAATCAAACCTTTACTGAGCGCCTACCAGGTGCTAGGCTCACAGGTTACTATTATTCCCAGGAGGGGTTCTCGTATGGTAGGAGAAGACCCATGAGTACAAAGATTACAGCACACGTGGTTGAGCCACTTCAGGCAAGGCACACAGTCCGGGCAGAGTGTGAAAAGTCAGCAGAGCACAGATGAGCCAGAGGCAGAAGGGTCAGTAGGAGCTGGATGGTGCAGAAAAGAGTGAAGGGCATTCCAGACTGAAGAGCACTTGCAAAAGTACCATATCTTGAGAAGGTGTTTGGAGAAGGATGAGAATTTCCATGTGGTTGGTGTCTAAGGGAGTAGAACCATAGGAGAAGGAGGCTAGAATGGAAGATTTGAGCTAAATTTTGAAAGGCCTTTCTCACTAACTGATCATAGCTGGGAAGTTAAGGAATTTATCCTCTTTGGAATTCAGATTTTAACTTTCATATGCTATTTTTAGAGTAAAGGTAATTAGGCTTCCACCATGTACTCCACTTGAGGAAACCCTTCAACCTCTCTGGACCTTAGGTTCTTTGTCAGGTAAATGTGATCATCAGACTTGCCCGGGTCTACCCTTCAGCTCTATGCTTTTAGTTTTCAATTTTCTTATGTTTATCTCTAAACTTGGGCAGGCTCCCGCTATCGTTTTATATAGACTAATTCATTTGCAAGTGGATTGGTTTCTTCTTGCTTCAGTGTGAAATAACATAAAAGTCTATTACCATTACACAATTAGTGAGTCTGGTGTGCATTTCAGTAATTTTTTTTTTAAAGTAGCATGCACTCACATGGTATGCTGTAAATTTAAATCTTTTGACTTCACCAGATTAGCAAATAGAATTCTGTCTTTAATTTCTAGTGACATTAGTATCCTGACTTTTTAATGTTTACAATTTGTCAATATATGCAGCAAATTTTCACCAGCATTTCTGGAGAAATACCAGGGAGAAATTTCCTAAGTCACCTTTGGGTGTGCTAGAAAAATGCAGCTGCTAAAAATCAATTTTCCATTTCTGAAAAGTGCAGATCCTTTGCATATCTGAGGCTTATATTTCAAACAATGTTTTCTTCTTACAGTTTAATCTTTTAAATGGTCACTGCAACTTTTGCCTTATTATCCATATACATGTCCAGCATATGCAGACTCATCACTTTTTTCCACACCTGTGTATCTTTGTTATAGTCTCTGCAGAGGAATAATTATATATTCAACCAGAATCTGAGAAGGATAATGTAAAAAATTATTGTATATATTCCTTTGGGTTAAAAAATTCAATTTAAAGATGATATCAAGGAATAAATAGATGCATATATGTTATTAAGAAAAAGCCCACATGACATTTGTTGTAATACAATCAATTTCTACTAGAAAGCAAAATAGAAGCTGGGTTGTGGCACCAATTGAAACACAGTTAAATGTCTAGAGAATTCTCTCAGATACAATACTGTCTTCAGACTACATAGGATATACTTATTTGCAACTTGCTTTTTTACATTTATGGAAAATGACACTCCTTATTTAGATAGCACAATTTCAAACCTACAGCAAAATTGATCAGAAAGGTATCTTTTTAAGTTCCTTCTCATAGCATATGGAGAAAAGCAGCTTGACAGCATTAAGACATCCAATATAAACATGTTTGTGTGTTGACATTTCTAGTGACTTATGTGCTTATCAGACTGCTCAATAAAATACTGCATAATTGCTAAATCTACTGACACATAGAAAGGAACTAATCATATTTTTCTGACTCAGGAAATTTCTTTTTTAAAAGGTGAATGCAAATCACTTAATTTTTTTTATTTATTAAATTTAAATACTTTTTCATAAGAAATAAAAAAGATTAATGAAAACTTGCTCTTGTAAGCATAAGAAGAAAACAACCCTTCTTTAATGATTCTCTCTAGATTTGTTGTCTACCCATTTTGCAACATCGCTCATTTGCTCTAGCCAGGAAGTGAGTAGAAGAGCTCTTTATCTAGAGGTGAGAGAGGTAGATTCCATCGCACCTCAGTCATTCATTAGCTGTATATCCCTGGATAATCACATATCCTCTTTGAGGCTGTTTATTCATCTATCAAATGGGGACCATAGCAAAACTCTTTGACCTCCTATACAATTGTCCTCAGTGTCAAATGATATAGACATGAAAATATTTCTGTAAAGGTAAAAATACTACCTTAAAAATATTTTAAAATAATTCTATATAGCCAAAAACATGTTTGTTCCTAGAGAGCAATATAAGCTGAGTTCTTAGGCCTCCCGGGGTGAAAAAAATGATACCAATCTAAAGTCCAACATAAAAGTGTTAGAAACAGCAACAGCAGCTACAAAAAGACCACTATGGATGACATTTTTAATCCTAGACCAAGAACAAGTACCACCATTTGTATAATTGTCCAGCCTTTCAGGTTGAGAGCCCTCTGACAAGGAATCCTTTTAAGTCATTATAAGATGATTTTAAGGAAAATTAAAATCAAACATTATGGTTTTTGTTCCCAAAGTTGACTTGTAGGGTTACAAAGTAAACTTCAGTTTGCTTTTATTAGCTTTCATGTGGTTAAGGATAATTGAACAAATCCCTAGCATTGGGATTGCGGTTCTTTCTTGGATACTTAAGCTCTGGGAATTAAAATTATAGGGAAATACTATTCTTCTTTCATTTTAACAAATGCTATGTAGAAAGAAGCAGTAACTTCTCCCCATCTGCTCTTCCAGACACCAGAAACGATTAGTCCCATTAGATAAAGATCTGGTATCTTGCTGATTTCCTATCTGCCCCCCATGTGCTAGGGTTGCCTCTGGTCCCACTTCCCAAATGTGAGATTTTGCTAACAGCCTTATAGAACAGTGACTCCCTGATAGAGGAGGTATTTTGACCAGGAGAATGTTCTGATTTTTCCTTTGCTGATGCAATTTTGAAATATGCATTGCTTTTATTTTTTTGAGAAGGGAGAGATGAAGCATCCCTGATAGTTCTTTCGGTGTCTTTGTAGAATATATTCTAGGATCGGTCCTTTGAATGAAAGCTGACAAACATGAAGAAATAAGATAGCTAAAGAGATAAATGGGTCCTGTTAGTGGCCTTTGACCAAAGTATGGACTTCAGGTGTGGTGGACAAACATTAGAGTGCTCCCCACAATCTCCACTTCCCTGATCTCTACACCATTGTATAATCTTCCCACAGTGTGGGCAGCACTTTTAACTTGCTTTTAGTCAACAGAATATGGCAAAGGTAATGGGATGTCATTCCTGTGATTATGTTACATTACATAAGATTTTGTCTTAGTGGACTGGAGCTAGAGTTTCTGTTAGCTGGCTTGTTGAAGTCAGACCATGAGGAGAAGCCCACATAGCAAGGAACTGCAAGTAACCTTTAGGGACTGCAGGTGACCCCTAGTACATTAGGACAGACTCCAACCAACAGCCAGCAAAAAGTCTGAGCCCTCATACAGCAACAGGGAAACGAATTCTACCAATAACTTGAATGGGCTTGGAAGTGGATTCTTCCCTAGTCAAGCTTCCAGATGAGAATACAGCCCAACCAACATCTTGAAGGGAGACATGACTGCAGCCTTCTGAGACCCTGGGCAGAGGTTCTGACCCACAGAAACTGTGATATAATAAGTATATGTTCTTTTAGTTTGTGGTAATTTGTTATGCAGCATTAGAACACTATACTCCAGGTAACAAGAGGAAGTCAGAAAGATGTTTGGTAAAATGAGTAAAGGTCAAGTAACGGAGGGTAGGGTAGGATATTGGTGAAGTAAAGGGGACAGGGCAGCAAGGGGAATGGATAAATAGGAATGTTCTGCATCATTTACATCGTAGGGTAAAAGACCTGTATATACGAAAAGAATGTAAAGCATTGTTGTACAGCATACCTTTAGAATGCAAAGTCATTTAAACTTTTCCTGTATTTCTCAGATTCTGCAGCTTCTCTTCCTATTAAACGTTTATGTTGTTTTTGCTGGCTTATGTGTCACCTTAAATTGCATATTCGTATTTTTCACAGTTTTGTTTAGAATTTCTATATCAACTGGCCTACCCCCACTTCCTTTCCTTACCTGGTTGAACTGCAAGAAACTCTGTTTTTTATAATACCATAAATAGTGAGGTTTGATATTGTAAAAGTCCCCTTCATTAAGTAGAAATTACAATGAAGTGGTTAAATCATTTTTAATCAGAAAAAGCTAAATGTACTTTCTGGTAACCAATCACTCTATCTTACTGTATCTGCTTCATCGATTCACCATCTGCTTCCAAATTTCATCCAACAACATGTTTTTCTTCTTTGATCACACCTCTTATTTTCTCACTTTTATTTAAGTTCATATGAACCTTATGAGAGTTAACACATTCAAGCCTCAAAACTGCACATGCAATAATAGTCTCTAGGCCATTCATTGCCAATTAATCTTACCCAGAATTTATACAGCACAAGGAATACAGTATCTGGATAACTTGACACTGATGGCACTAGGGGCCGCTGGGGGGCAGGGCTCTTGATAGTGTGTAATCACACACACAGTAACAGCATCCTTTAGGTTTTGGCAGGATGTTGGCAGAGAGTTTGACTCTCTGCTGCCCTTATCAGACAGAACGTGGGCTTTCCTCACTGCTCTCTTTCCCCCTGCTGTCTTGGTGAAAGGTGCCTCTCTCCCCAAAGTTCCCCACATCAGAACACAAATGTATTCATATCCCCTGGGGTAGGGGGACTCATGATTTGCTTCAGTGTCATCCATATTTGGCAAATCTGGGGAATGAGATAATTTCCAGTTTGTGTTCAGTAATCTATTAGTCTACCTTTGAAGGCTTCATAAAGCTTCAGCAACACCTAGGGGCTCGATGATGCAAGAATGATGGCAGATAATAAGTGCTGGTTGTCACAGCACTGCATTTCTAGTTACAGCCTGGAGTACAAAAGCACTTAAAGGCTGACTTTGTGTAACTCCAAATTGGTTCATAACAGTGAAGAATTAGAAGAGCATAACTGCATTTAAAATTGAGAATTAGACCACACTGGTAAAGCAAAACACTGATTTGGCACTTATCAGGTTGATTTAGACAACATGCTCTAGGAAGCTTCCTAATTAAGAATAAATACACCCTTGATTTTCAAAATCGTTTTCATGATACATGGTATATACAATGATCACTTCAATGAATGAGTATAACAATGTGATCCAGACATTCATTAATAGAATGTGAGGAATGGATGGATGCAAGTAAATAAATAGCCAAAAAGGAAATTTTATAAGCACATAAGACTTAAAATATGCTTATCATCAGCTTATTAAAATTAAGGACACAGCCAATTCCAGTTTTAATTTACTTTATCAAAGAAGACACTGAGAGAGTTGCACAACTTTCAGTTATTTCATTACTTCATTATTTAATAAAGAACAGCCTGGAAAAATGGAAGAGTTTTCACATGAAACTGTCCATTTTTAATGTTAGAGAAATATTACTGTAGCCTAATATATCATTATCACAGATTGCATTCTGGAAGTAATAACCAAAGACTTATTTAGAAAGCAAGATCTTCTGATTAATTAGTAATGATTATTTACTTCAGTTTTCTCTTTTAGAATAGGTGCTTTTTATTTTGGACCTGAGTAGGTGCCTACCCAAATCAACTACTCTGAAATACCTATGAAAGTACAAATTACTGTTCTGGAGGCTTCAATTTACTTAAATAAGAGAAAAAAGTAAAATAGTTAAAGATACGAAACATCTGTGTTAATAATTCCTGTTGAGAAAGAATAAAATAGCCCAACTGGTAATAAGTTGTGCTTCAAGAAAAACATTAATTACTATAATATGTTTCTTGACTCTATAAAAGGCATGCCTCCAGTTGGTGAACACAAAAATTTCACAACATTCCTCACATTATTTGGAATTTAAATAAATTCCATGTGTAAAACAAAGTCAAAGCAAGGTAACAAAGTACTGATTCATTTACAACACTCCCCCCATATTCTCCTCTACCACCCATCACAATATAAGACCCCAGGGCCACCCTTTTGCCCTATCTTCATTCTTACCCTTTCACTCTATAAATGGCATTCTTTAACCACATTATGGGAAGATGGGAGACAATCTTCAGAAAATAGCTACTGAATCCCCTGGTTTATCTACCATACTTTCCTCTTAAATGCAAAACCAATGGTTTTCAAACATTTTTTACTTATGATCTGTTTGTGCAAACATACTCTTCCATGGAACCTGAATGTACAAAATGCTGAAAGCGGGACCCCTCTGATGGATGGGGGTGGGGCAGGCAGCCCCAAATTCATTTCCTGAGTCCTTCCCTCTGCCTTGCAGCACCCATGCCCCACCCATGCCTACCCAATACCTCCAAGGCAATCCTGGGTCTCTGAGAATTTAGAAAACCACCAATTTAAAATACTTGTGACCCATTCTATTGTCACTCACATTATACCCTTCTTCCTCTTCAGTTTTTGACCACTTTACTCCCTAAAATCATCCATAACTGTGTTCAGTACCCTTAAGAGGGATGTGTTATGCAAATATTCTCGCAGTCCTGATTTTGTGATAATCAGGGTAGGCTAAACAATCGCTATATTAGAAACCATGCATGTGTCCCCAGACCTAGTTTTTCTCCCTAGGTCTGGTTTTTAGAATGCTGGTGATAAATTAAGCCTGATTTATTATATGACCATCCTGTATGGGAAAAGACCGTTACTTTGGGTATCTTTTGTCAACTTTAAGAGATACAGCAAGGGGGACAGATGTGGCTCTGGTGGTTGGGCGTCCCTCTCCCATATGGAGGGACCTGGGTTCGATCCCCGGGACCTCCAGGTAAAAATAAAAAAAAGAAAAATATAGAAGGCACGTGGGCCACCAGGCCCCGTGCGTGGGTGAGCTGCCAGGCCCCGCATGCAGGTGAGCCCCCCAGGCCCTGAGGGTGTGTTCACTGCCAAGCCCCACAGGTGGATGCACCATTCAGCCCCACAAGCCATGCAGCAAGATGATGACATAACAGGAGAGTGACACAAGGGAGAGCCAAGACGAGATGCGCCGAAAAACCAGGAACTAAGGCGGCACAGGCGGTAGAACGCCTCTCTCCCACATCAGAGATTCTGAGGATCGAATCCCAGTGAAGACAGGAGGAGAAGGATGAGAAGAGAGGGCAGGAAACAGACACAGAGGGTTGCTCAGCAAATGGACACAAAACAGCAAAAATGGGAAAGGGGGGGTAAAAATGGATAAAAGTAAATAAATAAATAAATCCTTAAAAAAAAAGTATAGGGGAGGAAGATATGGACTATAATTAGTAGTAATACTTTGACAATGCTCTTTCATGTTTTGTTAACAAATGTTTCACAACAATGCAGGTGTTTGTGTGTGTGTGTGGGGGGTGTGGGAGCCCTGTATGATGTTATGCATGTTTGTTTTGTAAGTTCACAATGTTTACTGAACACTTTTAGTTTATGTATCTTCATGTATGAATGATATACTTCAATAAATTGTTTTTTAAAAAAAGAAAGATGCATTAATAATGCATAATAAAATGGTTAAATTAGGCTATAATTGGATATCTTGTAAATTATTTATATATTTCCATCATTTTTGCATTTAAGTATCCTATGCTTCCTTTATGATGCAGTTTTTAGAGCATCCCATAGAGCTGGGATATTACACTAATTTATAAGATACTCTCAGATAACTAAATTCTTTTTCAATAATTATACATGCTGTACTTACATCATCAGTAGATCAAATTAAGTAGAAGTGGTTTTGATTACTTTAACAAGTTACTTTTTGGAAGGGTATTTGAAAGTAACTTACGGAAATCCACTGGGAACAATTTCATGGGGCCTCTTTCCATTTCAATTATTCCACAATTTCAGAATATTGTATAATGGTCTTTATTTAGCAAAAAAAAAGAGAGCTTATTTTAAAAGTTCCATTTTTTTTCTCCATACCCAGACAACAAAAGTAAGTTGCATTAAAAGCACCAATTTAATACCTTTGTTCTATAATGTCTGAAGGAAAAAAGCTCTGAATAAAAGTTTTAAATTTGGAGTATGGTAGTTGTTACAGAAGCTCTTCTTGGCTAACATTTTATCGGAGAGAAAGTTTACTAACGCCATAATGCCCAGTTCTTTCCAAATTACTTCTTGCCTGGAGAGAAAACCCGGATCTAATGGATATATTTCCACCTACATTATGTGCAGATAAAAACAGTCTTCACTTTGACTCAAGGAAACTTATTTCCCATAGGAATTCTTTGTTTAAAATTAGGTCAGATTAGACAATACTATTATGTTCAAAACTTTTCATTCCTGACTTCTAAGCTTATCTCCTTTACTTTATTCATTATATGTATTTCTCTAAACTGTTAGTAAATGAAAGACATTTTCTCTTTCATTGCAGGAGCATTTGGAATAGTTAGGATAGACAAATAGATGGATAGTTTGCTTGCCTTTTCTCCTCCTTTATTGCTGTGGTTTTACCTTTACTCTTTATTGGTTGATAAACATAAGCAGAAAATAAGCTCTTAAAAATTCAGTGACACTTTTAAATGCATTTTTATGTAATTGCTCACATAAATACCAATATACTTTTAATTTTTTTTCAGCTCGGAGACAACACTTAGTATGTTATGAATCCCTACTACCCTAGCAAATCTTCCCGCCCTCCTCCTGCTTTCCTGGGCTCCTAACACTTCTGGGTTTGCAGGACCCTACTCGGAAGTCATTATATTTTTATATAAACATGTGTGTCAGGGGAGAAGGTTGGAGAGTTAAGGCAAGGCATTTCTGCCACTAATGTCACTTTCTATAGTGCCCCTGCACTAGTACCAGGCATACAACTGATGAGCCATTTGAGAAGTGATTTCTACATCAGTCTAAAGAGTAGAATTATCATTAAAATTGGTGAGCTGTTACATGCTAAAATTGAATGTCAAATCTAGGAAGCTAAAACTTTAATCCATTTTCATATACTCTTAAAAATTTTAATAAAATCTAAACTCTGTAAAACTTATCACATAATTACTTTAGGGATTAAAAATATCATAATCTTGCCTGAAGAGTCATTTTAATGGTCAGTGAAATTTGTGATCTTACTTAGTGGATATGTCTCAATTTCTGCTTTATTACATTCTATTACCATGTTTTATTCATCTGTCTATTCCTCTTCTGCTCAAAATTTCCAGGTGAGAACAGAAAATGCTTTAACTTTTATGAAGGCTTATTCCGGCTCCTATCCAGTAGGAAAGGCTATGAGTCTGATTAAGTCCTTGACAGACATATTTTTATCCATAATGAGCTAAGACAATGTGTACCCTAAATTTACCTTGGCTTCTGTAATTGATCAATTAGGAAGCATAAAGTATAGCCACTATGCTCATATATTTCCCTGACCTGTTTATGAGTAATCTTAAGCTTCTTTCATTTCAGCAGTCAAATTTAATGATCCCTGGTAAATCTGAAGATATTTTGAAATGAATACTCTAGATGAAAGGAGAGCAACGTGTTTCTGATTAACTTTAGTTGTTCCTATAGGCATGTCAGCCAATATACTATATAAGTGCCACTGAAACAAGTGCAATCTTTAAAATAATATTGGACACGAAGCAATTAAACAGCAAAATCTCACACTACATATTGAATGGGAATTTTCATCTTGCCTATATTTCTGGATAATTATTGTTCTATTTTTCAGTTTGATGTTCAAACAGAAAGAATCCAGTCTGACTAAAGGAAAATTAAAATACCCCTCCTCCCATCCCATTGTGTGGAAGAATATGGAAGAGCAGAGAGAACCTGGCTGCTAGAGCAGCAGAAGATGCCAATGATGAGAGAAAACACACTCACTACGGAGAACAAGAGTAATCTCAAACTGAGCACCAGCATGGCAGGTGTTAAAAATTTTCCTCAAGTACCTTAAAATTGTTTTTTGAGTAAGAAGCAGACACATCAGCAGTGATGACATGGATCAGTTTGAGTCTGGGACATATTGCTCTGGGCATTTACTGGGTTCTGGGTATACCATGGGGAATGATGACAGCCTCAGCCCATCAGACCAAGGGCATTATCATGTAACACTACAATCAATAGGCCATAACCTCTCAGGGTTATGAGTGCTATGATGAGGGAGAGTTCTTCACATGATGGAATGAAAGTAGCTTTTCAGCCTTGGGGATCAGGCAAGTCTTTCTAGAGTGTGTGATATATGAACTGAGTTCTAGGATCTTCCAGTTCAAAATGACCCAAAGTATCAACATCATTTAGAAGCGATTGCTAGAAATACAGCCTCTTGGGCCCCAACCCAAACCCACTGTATCAAATCTGTCTTTTAACAAGGTATCCACATGATTTGTATGCATATTAAAACTTGAGAAGCGCTGTTAAGGAAAACAAGTTGGAAGTAGAAGTGAAAAGGGAGAGAGATGGTCTTCCAGGCAGAGATCAACATGGGAAAGGGCCTGGGGGCTAGAAGAACTTGTCCTGAACTGGGTACTGCAGTTACTAGCTGGTTAGTATGGCTGGAGAGGAGGGCATTACAGAAGAGGTGGCTGGAAGTGAGGCAGAAGAATGTGCAGAGTTTGAATAAATACAGGTAATGCTATTTAAGGAGTTTGTATTTTCTAGAGGGTAATGATCGATAGAAACAGTTTTGTATTTTAAAAAGATCACTTTAGCTGCTACATGAAGAAATACTTGAGGAGAGCAAGCATTGTGGGAGGGAGACCACTGAAGAGCGTATTGCAGTAGTTAAGGGAAGAAAGAATGATGACCGACACCAGACAGCAGCAGTGAGGGTGGAAAGAGGTATGCAAATATAAGGAATAGTAACTTGAAGAAATTGAAAGAACTTGGTGATTAACTGAGTACGGGCCTGAGAGGGTATTGGGAAGGGAAAAGGAGGAATCGAGGGTGACTTCAAGATTTCTGACTTGGGCATTTGGGTAGTTAGTGGGACTAATTGCTGAAAATGAGGATTGAATTTGGAGAAAAAAGGCAAGTACCTGGTTGAACATGTTGAGTGTGACATTTCTGTAGAAAGCCCAAGTGGTGACATCTAGTAGCAGTTGGGTATATAGATCTTGAGCTATAGATTTGCAAGTCATCAACATGGAGTGAGCAACAAAATATTAAGCGTTGATTATGTCACAGGGAGAACATGGACTTTGAATGGAAAGTAAAGCAGAAGAAGGAGAATTGGGCAACATCATCCTCTGAAGGACAGAGATGGAATAGCCCTAAAAACATACCAAGAAAGATTAGCCAGAGGACAAGAAAAATAATACATTATTTAAAGAAGAGGAGCTTCGTATCAATGCCAAATGTAAAATCTTTACTGCTGATGTGACCTTGCTGAAAGCAGTTTCAGAGAAGTGACAGGGCACAAGAGTGAGAGGAAGGTGAAAACATGAAGATAACGAGTAACTAGTTGACTGTTAATGGAAGGAGAGAGAAGAGATACCTTAATGGATTCCAACATTACAAAGCTGATTCAACACTTGTCTGAATGTGGTAGACTCACCCAGCCTGTTTGTTTTGTTTCAGTTTAAACTTTTGCCAAGAATGGGCAATATGAAGACAGCTGCTTTCTTTACAAAATTCTGCTTAATGAGGCTTATTTCTATTAGAGTTTGTTACATGTTACACAAACATCATAACTGGGAAACTCTGGAAGTGATGATCATTAACCTGAAAATCATTTTGCCATGGGGCCAAGAACAGATGGAACCAGTGGGACTTCCCGGCTTCCTTTCCAAACTTGGAGGATCCAATCTGCAATATGATGAGAAGACATTTTCAATCCCTGGGATTTATTAAGCCTTTGTTTTGAACAACAAATCTTCTTAATTCATTGAAGTCAACATCTATCTGTGATACGATCAGCTATAGAAATATCTTGAGCATGCTAACATTACTGTCAGCCAATTAAGCAAAATTCCAGGTAGATTAATGTTTAATTTAATGAGGCTAACATTTGAATTAAGAATGTGTGAGATTAATGACATTGAGAAATGTCAAGAGTAAAGAACACTGTCGTGAGTCTTCTGCTACACAAACATCAAAGCAAGCCTTGATAAAACATGCAAATCCTTATAAAGGGGAATTAGATTGCTGGAGACTAGAAGGTCTCTAGGAATTGCAGAAAACTGTGGTCACAATCAGACATGTAAAGTACTTTACATTGTAGGAAAGGAGAACATTCCATTGACCAGGCAGGAAGGTCATCAGATACCATGTGCAGTCCTTCCCTTCCACCCAGTGTTCCTGCCCCTGCCCCAGTGGCAGACCACAGCCACCAATCAAGGCATAGGGCCAAGTTTTGGCAAAGTTTATCTTTCACTGGCAACAATGCTATAGGACAGGTGTAATTACCCTATCAGGAGTTTAGTGAGGTTGAGCAAATTGTGCAAGTCACATGGCTAACAGGAGGCCAAGCAGAGACCCAAGCAGAGTCTGGCAGATGCGAAGGCTCAGGCTAATAAAAGCGAGACAGCTGCCTCGAATGAACTAACTGAGTACTTATTTCACAGGCTCTGGTGTGTTTGAAGTGTAATGTTTAACTTCCAAACTTCCAGTGTCTTCCTCTTTCTTAGTAGTACAGTGTCTCTTTCTGAGCATTATTTGCATCAAAATACCATTGTCCTACAATTATCTCATGTAAAATTCTTAGTCTGGAAACTGTATAACAATGATACTTTTGGCTCAAATTATATGATTCTTTATAGTATTTGCTTGTACTTTCCACTCCTACTCCATAAGGCTGCTCATTTTTTTCTAGCTTTGTCCTCTTTGTTGTGCCATGTCCTCCTCTCCTTCAAAATTTTTATTACATTTTCCAGAGTATCTTTCTAGTACAGGTTCTATTCCCAATAAAAACTCAAATGTTTAGTTGTAAAGTACAGTTCTTATTATAGTCTTGTCTAGTTTTTCAGGTGTATTTAATATTCTCATACTGTATACTATTACTGCTGCAGAATTTACATATCATAGACATTATCTCAATTGTTCTTTTTTCATACTTAGAATATCTCTCATTATATTATGAATTCTGTGATGTTCTATGAAGGTTGAATACATCTGGGCTCTGCTAGCACTGTTTTATAAATGGTTGCCAAGTAGGCAGTTTGCATTTACATTCAATTTTCATTCTATCCTACAGAAGAGCATTTTAGATAGGTGTGAAGCCTGGGTCTGCTGAGGGGTGCTTCAGGGTAATAGAACTTGACTTCATTCACTTTCACAATTCCTTCCCCTACCCTCCATCTCCAGTGAGTAAGCATGTAGCAAGAGTGTCTTGAACAGGATGGGAGGATGGGAGGTCATATGTCTGATGGGATATAATGAGCCACCATAAAAATGGCTCCACAAGATGGTGGTGTTAGAGGCATCATCTATGTCATGGTGAGGATTTTAGGACCCTGAAAAAGTCAAAGCTCTGACAGCAGCATGCTGTGTTATCTACTGTTGTATGTAACCTCTCCTTTAGTGTCCATGTCCTTCACCAATAAGGACCTATCCTATCATCGGTATCTGTACAATTCTTTCCTCGGTTACATCACTGTCCACTGTAAACCCACAGAACTCCAAGCCTGCTCTTTTTCAAATCTCCCCTCTCAGTCGTTGGCCAAAAACCTAGAAATCATACTTGATTTCTCTTTGCCTTCAAACTGCACTCATTCCACCGAATCTTGTAACTCTACCTTCAAAATTTATCCTGACTCTGTCCATTTCTCCTTACTTCCATTGCTGTCACCCAAGTCCCAAATCCTTTCCCATTTCTCAACTGTATATTGTAATATTCTTTAAAATGATTCTAATGGGTCTCAATGCTTCTGCTCTTGCCCCCCTATAGTCAATTCTCTTTAAAGATGTCAATATAATTTTTAAAAAATATAGATGAGTTCAAGTTACTTTCTTCTTGCTCAGTCTCCAAAGGCACTTTCAAGTGGTTGTCCTGTGTGAACTGGATCCTGCCCACCACTCCAACTTCATCTCTATAATGTATCTCTTTCTCATGCTGATCTAGCCACAGGGGACTTTTACCTTTTTCTCTAACACACCAAGTTTACTCTTGGTTTAGGGCCCTGACTTTTGCCCTTCTCCTAAGAACCTTGCTTGACTTGCTTCTTTGCTATATTCAAGTTTCTATGTTAACATCAAGTCTTCAGATAGACCTTCTCTAACTACCTTTTCTAAAATAGCAACCCCACTCACACACACACATACAACACACATATACCCACACACTTCACCAATTTTGCCCTGCGTTGATTTATTTTATAGCTGTGGGGGTCCAGTGGGTCCTGGGCTCTGCCTCCCCATCCCTAAGGGAAACTCAGCCCGTAGTGCGTAGCTGCCTGCATGCCCCCCCGGGACACAGACACAAGTTAAAATGTAACAGACCTCCCCACAGGAAACAATGTACAGATGGTATCATAGGTTGTAATTTTCTCCAGGATGTACACTTTCTTGCTACAATAACTTCACCAGACCCCATTTATGTGCTTCCTGTGACCCTAGCAGAAAATTGTTATGAAATGTCTTTGTTCTGAGACACTTGATATTGCCCTTCATTTTCCTGCCTCTTTGAGGAGCGCTATCTTCATTATCCAGCCTGCTGCCACTGGAGAATCTCTTCTGTCCACAAGTCCCAATAAATAAAGTATGATTCCGCACCAGGTGTGTTCTTTGGTATTGCAGCCGCCCCAACCTGTGCCCTGAAGGAGCTGGGTTGGAACAATAGCACTTTTCATTAAAACTGCTTTAAATTATTTGTTATCTTCTCCACTAGAATCTAAATTCCAGGAGGGCAGGGATTTGATGTGTCTAGTCCTTCTTCTATTCCCAGTGCCTAGCATAATGTCTGGCAAATCGAATGAGCTCAGTAAAATGCTTATTGAATAAACTGTTATTATTCATACCCAACCTTTTAGAATGGATTTTAAAAAGGAAGGACTGGAGAGTTGTGTTTCCCAAAGAGCCAGAATTTCCAGATAGTGGAAAGAGGATGAGATTTGTAGTTAGACAAACTTGGACTTGGACTGGCTGGATGGACAAGTCTGGCTTTAAGTAGCTAATCATGTGAAACCAGGCAAGTTACTTATCTTTCTAAACCTGTTTTTTTCCCCTTGACTTGTAAATAGTAATGATTATACCTATTTTTCATGTTTGTTTTTCGTACAGATCAAAGATAATGATGTGGAAATCTTGGTATTCTGACTGCCACTGCATTTGGGTAATTTCACCAGTCAGGAACAGAGTTCTAAGGTCAGGAAACCATCCTCATTCTGAGTTTAAGCAACAAATATCAATTCAATGAAACAAATTGTTTTCATTCAAAACAGTGTTCAAGTTCACATTATAAATACAGACCAGTGATATTTGAAATAATGCCCACTTAATACTGAGTATACCAAAGCTTTGTTAAACCTTGTATTTTAGTAAATTAGTAGATTTTGTGAGGTGTGGACTAGATTTTTACTGAATAGAAGCATTCCATTTTTAACTTTAAACAAAAATTCTTTCTCAATTTGCTATTCTACATGGTTCTAGGTTTATTTGCAAATTATAATTAGTCTACCCTAAACTATTCAAAAGGATTATGAAGTAATCAAAGAAATTCCAAATCATTCCAGATATGATTTAACCATTTTTTCGGAATAAGAAGTCAAACGTATTGCCCTACAAATAGCTTTCATTTTATATGTCTAATAGAATATATAAAATCTATTAGATTCATTACCATTTACATGAAGATTTTACTGTGTTAAGATAAAATGTGCACTTCTAATCTTATTCGTTTCCTCCTAATTAAAGGAACATATTGTTAGCAGATGTAAATAATTAAAAAATGTTTTATATTATTTTACAAATACAAGTTTTAATTAAGAAACAGCTTTCCAAGTTTTAAAGGGGGGGGAGGGCTTTTAACCTATTATGCTTATTTTATTTCTAGGAACAGAAGCTAAAATAGTCATCTCTCATTTTTAAATGACTTCATATACAATATAATATACAGTAAAGCAACTCAAAAAGTGAATTTCAAACCTTTAATTTAAAAACCATATGGGGTATTATTCATTACAAAAGGGTCATTCTGTTAGGACATTCCAGTCCTGTTGTTTGTAGAGCAGGGGTGGGATAGCTAGCTGAAATGGCTGATAGTTTAGGTTTTTAAGAATTCCCTAATCATGAAGACCAAAATTACTTGAAATTTTTAAAAAGGCTTCAGTAATATTCTGCTTCCATGTATAGATTCCTTCTTAGTGGGTAGTGATTGTTAACATATTGCCCAGAAAAGTTGAGGAATGTGGGACTTACACATCATTCATTCATTCATTCATTCATTTAACAAATACTTGTTGAGTGCTAACTATGTGGCAAGCAGAGTTCTAAAGGCTGGGATAGAGCAGGGAATAAAGTAGTATGTCTAGATAGATGTTCCTATTCAAGTTTAAAGTACCTGTTCAACCCAAGTTGAATGATGCAAGACATATAAATGTACCTCTCAGAATATAAAACTGTTTGTATATTGAAACTGTTTTCCTAGTGTTAAATCTTGAGCTGAATTAACAAAAATGCCAAAAATATTGTGTCACTTCAATTAATTTGGTTGAAAATTCAGCCAATCCAATTATATTGCATGGAATAGATTGAACTGTAAATAATTTAGTTATTTTTTTGGCCTGTTTTGTTTTTAATGGGACATGTTTCATCTTAGAATTATGCTGCATCTATTCATATCATGTTTGAATTTCTAAGATTCAAAATCCAGAACTCTAATAATTGAATAAGCTCTATAAACTTACTATGTATGATGATATTAATACTTTATTTAATTAAGAAAAAATTTGATGTCCCTATGCTTTACAGGAGTTTTCAGTGTGCTATATTTTGGAGCTGGCATGGTATAAATATGAAGTAGTCATGTGCCACTGACTTTATTGTTTTTTTGGTTAGCTTGAGTGATGAACAGAAACCAGTGGGAAATGACATTTTTGTTATTAACAACACACACTTGTGAACTACTCCTTCTGAGAGCATGGAAATAACATATCAGTTGTCTAGTGCTGTTAAGTCACTTGTAAAATGTCTTTGATCATATTTGTGATTAAAATTACACTACATAATGAGTTGCAAAGTGAAATGAGAGGCTGGAATGCCACTTTAACAAGGAATACAGGAGGGAAAAATGAAAGATTAGCTAAGTAAATAAGGAAATTATTTTCTGTGTCTTGAAGGTCACTCTGCTGTGGTTCCTGGCTGACTGAAGAGCAGATAAGTAATGCTAGATAACCAAATAATATCAGGCACTGATATGACCTGCAATTTGGCTAAACACAGAAGTAGACTTGGCAGAGTGCAGTTACCCTGTTCCATAGATCAATTTTGTTGACTTGTTTTCCTGATGATTACGAAATAAACTGCTCTTCTTTGATAGCATGAATGAACCTCAGGATACTCCAGGAATCTTTGATGAGCTGAGGAGTGATTTTAGTATGTAGTACACTTGGGACCTAACAGGGTATAGCTAGTGACTGCTTTATAAGCATAGCTGTCCAAGAAGTGGAAAACACTACTTGTGAATGAATCAATATGGGCTCTGAAGGGTAATATCTGAATTGAAGGAAAAGGTAGCTAAGTCACCATGATACAATGGCAGTTTAGAGCTGGATAAATCATATAAGCCACCCAATCGAAAGAGGTGAAGGAACAAGATTATTACATATTAGGTGGCAACTAATATGTAATTGCCACCTAGGACTGAAATGCTAGACTATGGTTCTCAGGCCATTGTTTTATGCATAGAACTACACCTTCATTCTAGAATTTATTGATAAATATCTTAACTTAGTATAGTTCTCCCACTTTTTAAAAATTGAAAGTGTCAATTAAATAAAAATATTTGATTGCTGAAATGGAAAAAAGAGAAGAAAAAGAATAAATTAGTTTCCTACAAAATATGCATATTATCCCAACAAAGCTTTCAGTATTGAACTAAGAAAATCACTGGGCTGGTATGAAATCAGAAAAGGATATGTATATATGTATACTATCAACTTATAGAGAAATATCACGAGAATACTGTTAGAGGTTCCCCCTTACAAGTTTTGCAATGATTAACAAGTCATAAGGCTGTGACTCAATTCTGACCAACTGAGAAAGCCACAGCCTATGTGCTTGGAGACAGCCCATCTCCCCCCAAGAATGAACAAAGTAGCCATATCACAGTGGGAGTGGAGCAGATAAGGACCTTCACCCCTTCCGGGCCCAAGTGCCACCAACCCCTTCTGCATTCCAAGAATACTCCACCTCCTAGCCCACCATCCCCTACCCATACATGAGAAGAATTCACTTTTACAACCTCTTATTGGCCTCAGGCTGTACTCGGACTCTAACCCCCTTCCCATGGACAAACATTTCCCTGCCTACTGATGTACTGTATAGAGTCATATCCACCACCTTCCACAGGTGGGCTGAAGTCTATTCTTCAGATTCCCTCCATTGGGAGAGTTTCTCAATAAACTTCCTGCCTGCAATCATCAGTCTCTGCGTCCCAGTGAGCACTGCTTTTCTCCAACAAATACATAGATAGGAACATGGTTGTCTGGTTTTGAGACAGAATCTTTAAAAAAAACATGTTTTTTATCAGCACTGAAAATCCATGGAACTTCTATTTAAAAAAAAAAGGTGGACCCAGCTGAGAAGCCTCTTAGAAGTGAAAAGATTCATGTGAATAGCAGACATTCTCGAGAGATGAATATTAAAATTGTGGCAACATTCCTGAGAGTTTCCACTTAGATTTTACAGGTTTTCCAGAGACCTGCATTTTTTCTACATCTTTGCCATCTCGTATATCTGTTTATTACCATATGTGTTACAGGACATAGAGCAAATTTGCTCTAAATGGTGTGTGATGAGATTTCTAGCCAAAGGAAAATGTTTATTCCAATGCTCAGAGTATGTCTAGTTTATCTTCATGCATATCAAAACACTGGCTAGCTTTAATAAAGCTCACCTCATTTCTTACTTTTCTCCCTCTAAAACTTCATTCTGATTCCAATGTGAAATGTGTGGAAATTAAGGTTATGAATTTATACACCTTATTGTAGTTCATATTTGATAGATGGTATAATTCATCTGTTAGTTCAAGTATTATTTGAATGTAAAGGCTCTGTATTAAGAGGTGTAAGAGATCAATGATGATTTAAAAATCAAAAGATTATTAGAACTGGAATGGTCTTAGGTGGTCCAACCTTCTTATTTAAAAGATAAAGCAATTGAGAACCTGCCTAAGATTCTGGTGTATATTGCTAGGGTTAAGACCGAAACTGAGGTCCCCTGAAAGCTGATCTAATTTGCTTTATGCTATACCTCACTAGGCCAATTCTCTGAACTTCTGAAGCCTACTATTTTGTGAGGAGGATAAATAGATCTTTTAATACTTGCCTTAAAGAAAGGTAGAAATGCAAGATGCTATGGGACTTAAAAATATTATGATGGGGAGGAAGAAAATTTAAAACAGTCAAAGAAGTAAAGCTTTGACTTTCTTACCATAAAGGCATGGGGCCTGTAGTCTTTGCTATCTGTACACATGTAATCCACTTGGGGTAAAGTTACTTATTCCATTAGGATTGCTGTACTGCTTGCTGAAGGCAACCCAATGGCCGCTATAGAAGCCAAAGTGTGAGTGAGGATGGGTGGGGGTTGTGGAGGAAACCAGCAAGAGGAGGCTTGATACTATATTAAACAATTGTCATATATAATAAGCCAAGTTTAATCCTCTCATAGAATCTTTTAAGGAGCTGTGAGGTATTTTCTAAAAATAAAAATTAAAGAGATGAGGAAAATTTACCTCAGTGAGGTAAATTTGATTATCTAGCATCACAACTATTTTGTGAAAAAAGGAGAATTCAGACCCTGACATTTCTGTTAGAAAGTCCGTGCCCTTCCTTCTATATCTTTTGTCCCTCAAGACTGCTTAAAATTATTCAAAAACTTCCTTTACATAGAAACAAGTTGCCAGCCCTGCAGAATTACAGCTTCTGTAATTCTGTAATTGATTGGTTATCTGTAGGCAGAATGGAGTAGTGGGCAGGGTACTGGGTGTGGAGGTCAAATGACCCAGGCTTGAATCTTGCCTTTGCTATTTGGTAGCTCTGTAATCTTGTGCCTGAGTCTCAGTTTCCTCTTGCACAAAATAGTAAGGACAATAACTGCCCTACATCTTTCACAAAGTTTTTGTGAGGATCAATGTAGAAAATGCTAAATAAATCTTCTCTCTACTGATGTCCTTACTCTCATATTTGCCCCCATACCCAACCTAGTTCTACTCTTAATATTTGTATTTCCTCTTGTAAAATCTAAACTGCTGTATAAAAATTAGGTATTATTATTATATCTGGTAAGATACCAGGCTGCTATGCAGGACTTTGCCACGGATGAGTCTATCCTTTCATTTGCTATTCAGTATAGCACAAAGAAAGGTTCCAAGTGAGAGTGATTATTTTTTTAAAAATTCATTTTAAAGACAGTCTTACTTTTTAAATGTGTAACCCAAACTCTGTGATTTTATTAAGATCACAGTACCTTGAGTTTCTCTTACGAACATGGAAGCATCTCTCATAGGCAGCTATATTTATTCTTGTGTGAGGACCAAAATCATTTCTAAATTCATGGTTTATCTTAACAGCTTAGGAATAGAAACACATTGTGGCATATCAGTGCAGATTTTCAGTGTTTTTTTTTTAATTGTTTTTCCATGAATGTGAAACACATATGGGGTCAGACTACATTAATTGGGCTGGATATATATAATGCAATATAATAGAGAAAATGACAGCATGCACTCACAGGGCAATACGATATAACTTACAAATATTACAAAGTAAATTCATTTTGCTGTTTTCTTTTCAATGGCTACTTATTCTGTCATCTCTTAATACTGGTCATCAGTTGTGTCACTTCCAGGAAAGGTTCTATATAAACCCAGAAGAATGAATAACACTTTTTCAAAGAAGGTGTTTTATTCCACTCTAGGTCATCACGGATGTCACCTTTCTTTGGCTATCATATGATGGAGGAATTATGGGAGAAAGATCATTGACTTACTTGTGCATAGTATTGGCCTTACTCTGCTCCTATGTTCAAATAAATCTCTCTCCCTTTCTTCTTGGAACTCTTGTGGAAATGATACTTCTACATATGCAGTAGGCAATCAGCATATGCTAATTTACTTTGCTTTGCATATTTCTAAGCATAAATGCTGACTCTACATATGGATGTGAGTTCCTCACATCTGAAACTTCTCAGCAACTTTTGTGTTCAACACAGTGCTTGCTTTATTGGACAACCTTACAAATCCTTGCGAAGGTTCATAAAGAACTGATCATTAAGAAACTTTCCTGATATTTGCAAGAAGCCTTGATGGTAGGCTATTTCCCTTCTTTGACATTGTATGGCATTTATTATCTGAATTATTTAGCATGTATGAAACATACATCTTACATGGTCATCTAATTGCTTAAGGCCTGTATCCCCAAACATAGTAATTATCTTAATGACAGGGAGGAAGTTTTGGTTCCACTTATCTCAGCAGGCTTAACACACTGCCTAAAGGACATACCTGAGGGGCATGAAGAAAGTGCTCAATAAATCTTCTCTCCATCACCATCCTCTCACATTTGCCCTCACACTCAACCTTGTTCAACTTTCAAGGGTCTTAAAACACTCGGTGCACCTGGCTCCCCTTACTCCTGTGATAGCCTCTCTGTCTTCAGTTGGAGTAATTTGGGAAGCTCATAAATTTCCCTCTTCAGAGAACTGGTGAGGTCTTATGTGGCCAGTTTTTCTCTACTGCTCTTAGAAAGTCATCAACTCTGGCATTACAAAACCTCAAATCCCCCAAGAGGCAGAAGAAAACTTTAACCCTGGGGCTGGTTGTAACACATATTGCAAATACTATCATTCACCTCTGAAATATAGAAGAGGGAAACAATGCAGGGAACTTAACTCACTGTTTGTGGGTTTTCAAGTAATTCCATGGGAAGGGATGGATATGCAAGATCTGTTTTCAACATATTTCTTAGCAACATAAATTTGAGTAAGAATCCCAAAGTGGGCTAAACATGCTGTTTTTTGGTTCAGCTACTGAGTTGTTGGAAAATGTATTCTAATTTTGTTCTAGCTTCCAGATAAGTCTATCCTAGGAGGTCCTGGGGCTGTCAGTACTGAACTGCTACTTTACAGGGTACTAGTCTTGCAAAAGTGCTGTATAACCAAATGGATCCATGGCCAAATCAGTGTGGGAAACACTGCAATACGTTCTCCTTTCCCAAAGATTCATAATGAATATCAGTACATTAAAATTCAGATTTACATTTGTGTAAAAAAAATTTAAAAAACTGCTTTCCTTTGAAAACAGGGGTTCTTAACCTTATTTGTTCCACGAACCCATTTGTCAGTCAGATGAAAACCATGGACCCCTTCTCAGAATGTAGCTGTATTTAATAAATACATCACACTCACACCAACACATCCCCATATGAATAATGCTTTTTTGAATTTTCAATTCCAGCTCGTGGAACCCCTGAAATCTTTCCATGGATCCCTTGGCCCCTGGAACCCTGGTTAAGATCCCCTGTTTTAAAATTTCATTTAATTGCTCTAACATTAGCAATCGAAAGCCACACTTTGTAAAATGCTATTTTAGTATATACACTATAGCTTTTTTCTGGGATACATATAGAAAGGCATTTCCTCAGGGCTTAAAATGGAGTTTGCTCTCATTTGAATCTTATATTCAGCAATTAATTGCTTTAATAATTTAGGTGACTTGGATGGATTGGGAATGACTCAAACATGTTCACCCAAAGGAAATATGGATTAAGAAGATTGCTTTCTTATGGGTCATTTCTCTAGAGATAGTTGCCTGAATTAAGGAATAAAATGTCAGGTCACACTCATTTATTATTACAATCTAGCAATCCAAATGGCAGCTGTCGAGATTAGTCCAAAGGGGAAACATTTAGATTTCTAATCAAGGGAACTGCTTTATTGACTACTTAATAATCAACCTTTCTTTACATCTCCTCAACTTTGAGGGGAAAATTTTTTTTTCTACCACGTTAAAGTGGTCAGTCCTGATTTAAATAAATTTTGGCCTTCCATATGGATGACTTTGCAATGGAATGTCACATGTCAGTTACACACACACACACACACACACCCTGGGGATATCTATCCAAGTGATTGACCTATTTATTTAGCTGGCTGCCTCTCTCAGAAAGAACAGAAATATTTAATGGGAAAGTTGTAAATATATACTTAAATCATTTTTTGCATAAGATCATAGCTATAGTAGAGAATTATTTTTTAAAAATTTGCTTTGCATTTCCTTACTAAAAGTGTACATAAGTAACCCTAAACAGTCTCTCATACACAGACAACACATGTCAACATTTTCTACTTTTATGCAGAAAAGAGAAAAAAATTATTTGCATTTGTAAAATGAATTAAAAATAAATCATGGAGGAAAATTGTCAAGTAGAAAAGTAATTCATTAAAACTAAAGATAAAGTGATTAAATTAGAAAGCCAACTTAAGTGGTTTTTAAAAATTAGCAAAAGAAATGAGTGACGAAGGCATTCTTTATATTCTAAGAACTAGTAAATTCTGGGAATTATTTCTCTTATTTATATCATGCAACACTGTATGGAGGATAACACAAAGGACCTTTTGCAAATCTTTAAATTGATTTTAATCTTATATGCTTTCAAGAACAAATAGATATTGGGAAGCACAAATTTAGTCTAAACACTGGTAATATGTCATAACATATTGTCCTTTGCAAATAATATGGATACCACACAATATTATGGCAAAATATTTCTACTCATTTCCAATTTCAAAATTGCACAGAAAGTTTAAATACTGGGTATTTGCCTGTAGGTCGCCCTATATATCCTGTAATAAAATGCTTAGCATAAATTTTAAAAAACGTATTTGGTTACTTAGATCATATTCAAATATGAAGCGGAAGAGATGTGTTCTTTACAAAAAGAGTTCCACATCAAGGTTCCCATTAACCTGTCTCATCAGGCTTTTTTTCTTTATTGTATAACATGAACCCAATTGCTAACTGACATATGGCAAAATGGCAAACTATCCCATTATGAAACAAAACAAACAAACAAAAAAAAAAACCCCAAAACCCACAAAATCATTTCAATATTTAAATCACTTGCAAAAGTTCAAATGGCACAATAGCATTGCTCAATTTAAACTTACAACTCTCTTTGAAGCTGAAAAGCAGATTAAATTTGAATAATTAATTTTAATGCTTCCATTTATATGTGGCACATTAAATTTTTATTTGCTCTGAGCATTAATGATGGACTATAACCCAATTACCAGAATTTAGTGATTATTTCAGAACAGATTAGCTTTGTTGTTTACACCAGGCAAACCTTCTTAGAAGTAATGCAAAATTTGTAACTCTCAAATCGGCCTGACTTGAGCATGCTACGACTAAGCAGACCCTCTACAGATGCTGTATTGATTTTTTTATTTTCTGGAAAATATTCTTTGTTAATTTCCAATCACTTTTTAAATATAGTGCTTTGACATCTCCTAGTAGCCTATTCTATCATTAAAGATTTAGCAGTACCAAGTAAAATGTTTTAACTTCCCTTAGCATCAAGTGTTTCATTTTCTCTTTCCTTCTGTCTAGTAATGCATCAATTTCTCATTCATTTAATGACTATTTGCTGAGCATCTACTATATAAGAAACCCTGGGCCAGGCATTTTTCAGAATATATATGTATAAATCCAGATCCTGGTCCTCTTGGAGTTTATTCTGTTGCAAGGGAGATGGGCTATAAGGCTGCAGGTTTAAGTCTGCAGCAGGAAGAAATGGCACTGAACAGAGTCAGAATACTTAGGCTTCAATTAGAACTGCTATTTTCAAGCTATGTGATGCTTTGGGCTCTAAGTATCAGAAACATGCAATCCATAATGGATTAAAAATTAGCAAAATTTATTATTTCACATAGTATGAAGTCATAAAATAGGGTAGCTCTGGGGTTGGTTAATTCAAGGGCTCATTAGCATCCTCAAAGATGCAAATTCTTTTTTACTCCACCGACTTCAGTATATAGATTTTATCTCTCCAAATAGCTTCCTTCAGTATTCGAAGAGATGGCTGCTATAATTTTAGGCATTGCATGTTGACACAAAACATTCAACATTCAGTATTCAGCAAAAGGACATTTATCTAAAGGAGTTATCCCTTCCTTTGTGATTCCTAGTATTGGCATGAAAACCTTTCCCAGAAGTCTTTAAGTTGAATTTCTCCTGTCTTATTGGCAAGAAATAGGTCATGTTACCATCCTTAAACTAGCTACTCAGGATGGGTTTACTTTGATGGACTCAAACTATTCAGGGTTCACTCTTGAGTTCGGGCTATGGTCACTTAACCTGAACGCAAAACTGCTCCCTGAGGGTGTTTGCTGCAGTGATTTTGGGCAAGCAACTCAACCTCTCTGAACCTTAGCTTCTTTCTCTATAACACTTCTTTTCTGGCTCCTCAGTTTCTTGCCTAGTACTTCCTCTGGAGTGCACATGCTACTGACCTCATATTCTTGTTAAGAGAATCAAAGTTAAATCATGTGAAAAGCAATAACGTAAGTGTAATATATTAGATAAATACATGGCATCATTACTATATGTAATAATATGACATGTAAGAGAATACCTTTTGGGGCTCCTCTAAAACCATACACATCCTAGAGTGGGCCTTTGCAGCCATGATTTTACTATGTGACCCTTGAACCTACTGCAATTTCACTCAAACATTTGCATCATGTAGGAACTGTTTAGAAATGCAGAATCTTGGCCTCACTCCAAGATGTACTGACTCAAAATCTGTATTTTAGCAAGATATCCAAGTGATTCATACTCACACTAAATTTTGAAATGCACCACTTCAGTAGAATATAAGATTTGTTTTGACCCTACAGATGTTTTGAATTAAAGTATTTCATTAGAATTAAGCTAATGTTGATGCTTTCAAAGAAAGCATTTTTTGAGGCAAATTACATTGAGCCATTTAATTCTTTAATCAATTTTCTTTTCCAAGAAAATGTATCCTTCTTTCTTTTATATTTCCTTGAAGTGATTTTATTGGATCAATTCTTCTCTAAATCAACTTTACAACATAGATACAATTCATCTATTTTTTTAAAATATTAAATTATACCATCTAATCTTCTGCCATTGTGAGTTTTTCTGCGGTAATTTTTACAATGTCTAATTTTCCTGCCTTAAATTTATTGATCTAACTTTGTCAAAAATCTGATTATTACATTAAAATTTAGTCAATACAAATTTTACTATCTTCAATTTTAGCCACAGCCAATTATATTTTTATTTGATTACTTTTAATATCAATTTGTATTATGAATTAGAAAAAAAGATCATCTCCAAATGCTTGTCTTCAAAATAATTAAGTAGCTGCAGCTATTCTAATGTGTTGTCTATTAAGGTAATAAAATGAAAAACAAAAAACAAAACACTGGGCCTTGTCATTATTAGGTTCAAAATGACCCATGAAAGAACATTTTGCTTTATTTATCTCTGGTATTTTTTGAGCTTAAGTTAGATAACATTGGTTTATTTTATGTACAATATAAAGTCATTATCTTAGAGACATTATCATAGATGATATCATGTGTTGATAATAGTATCTATAAATAAAAGTTCTACTGGTAAAAGTAATATTTATACCTCATATGTGTTTATTCTCTTGGAAAAATGTGTGGTACATAAGTGTTCAAAACATTTGCTGGACTTAAACATATCAGTGTTCAAATACATACTAGAAGAATTCAAAGAGGGGACACTTGCTCCTTTCTGGGTTATCAGGGAAGTCTTTGTGGAATAGTTGATAATTACTGGTGGAAGGTACAGCATAAATCAAATGTGGAGATGGAAATTCCTAGGGCTAATTCTCTAATTTGATTAGATGTAAAATGCCTGTGAGCTAGATGTGGAATGTAAACTTGTAAAGGTAGGTGTAGAAGACTTCAAAGGGGAGGCTGGGAACTCTGGTCCCTGAGATAATTAATCAATCCGTAGGCATGCATAGTGGGGATGGGGTGGAGAGTGGGGAGTAGGGTGAAGATAGGGGAGTAGTGAAAACCTGATAGTGAAATTAGTCTTCAGAATACTGCAGACATAATAAAAGCCTGAACCAGGAAGCTAGGAACTGGAATGGAATAAATGTGATAGATCATGAAGACACAGTTGGCCTTTTTCTTCTTTTCATGCTACACAGTCTCCTTTGAAGAATTTAACCCTTACTGAAGTTATTTGTTAATAACTTTTTAATCCTAGCTTGCTCTTTCTTAAACTGCAGACATTTAAATCACTTTAGACCGACTACTGGCCATTTCTACTACAATGTCTTATATGAATCTTAGTGTCCCAAGAATAGTCCTACATGTTATTTCCAAAATTAAGATTTCCTTTCTTTCTTGGCCACTAAAACTTGAAGGTAACAATCAGCCTCACACCCAACTGGTTCTGCAGGCCTACCATTTCTCTCTCTTCCTTGGAGCTCTCATTTTCTTCTGCCTATTCCTATTGTCCCCATTACACCCAGGTGCTTATTATCTCTAACCTGCCTTTGCAGTATTTTCCTAATGGGTTCTCCTGTCTAGTGTCTCCATCCTCCAGGTCCCTCCTTCACACAGATGCCAGAGTAACCATTCTGGTGTGCAGATACAACTACACCACTCCATGACTTAAAATCTTTCAATGATGCCAAAAACTTGCTTTCTGAAGATGCAGTGAGATATAATGGAAAAGGCAATATAATTTAGGCAGCTGTAAACTTGAATCTTTATTCTATCAAATATTAATTCTGTGGCCTTGGGTAAGTTATTTAGTCTGTCTGATGGTCAGTGTCCAGAAACTTACTTTAAAAGGTTATTCAAAAATGAAATGAAATCCTGTTTATAATCTGCCTAGCACAGTACATAGTAGACTTTAGAGAAATGCATAGTATATAAGAAAATGACCACGGAAAGAGAGACAATAATGAATTTTAATATATTCTGGACAAAACCAGGACTGGATGTTTGTTTAGCTTAATAAGACTAAATACCATCAATTTCTTAATGAGGAGACAATGAAGTTAATAATAGGATCACACTGAGGATAGAATTTTAACACGTAAACACAATGTTTTTGTTAATTGCTTAGGAAAATATAATTCAACTTGATTGCAGAATTAATTATTTTCAGTCTACCATGGCTGGTGTCATAGCAAAGTTATGCAAAAAGAAATCTGCTTAAGTATGTTAACTGTTGATCTCTTTACCAGGTGAACCCAAATATGTGCTGAAAAACTTCTGGTGTCCATGTAAGCACACTAGGATGGCACTATACATTTGGATTAGTATCCAAAGAAGTCCTATTTCTATCTGGCATGCCACATGTTTAAAGATGGAGAGAGAAGTGGAAGGAGGATGTGGCCACCATTAGAAGAAAAGAGAGTTAGGAATGATGGAGAGAAGAAGTGAATAGAATGAGATTAAAATTTGATGGTGGGTGAAAAGAAAGAATTTTGATGAAAATATATGAGGTGAGAATGAACATATATAAAGTTAATGGGCTATATATTAGAAAATTTTAAAGTTCAAAAAACGTTTCCAAAGGTTATCAATAGTCAGATACATACATATACATAAACACACATACATATATATACACACACACATACACACATACCTATATATATTTACATTCAGATTATTTGAATGTATATATGAAATATTGCTTACATACAATTTTAAATTTGAGTAAATAAGGTCCATTTGTATTGAGGTCCTAAATGTAGATTAATCTATTTATATTTAATGATAAATAATAGAAATAAAAGCATAGAAATACAAACTACTTTAATGCTTTTACCAACTCTCCTAAGACTTAAGTGATTTTTATCACAAGGTATTTTATTGAGCATTGCTTTGGTATCCTGCAGTTAGAGCAGGGGAATCTTAAATTTTTACGTAGGGTTGCACAAATAATATGCTATAACGTCTCTTATCCCTTTCCTTTCAAAAATGGTAATATACTCCAACAGAGTGGTAAGACTGAAACGACAACCAGAAAACCTTTCACAGTGCTAAGCTGCATTAACTAAAGTTTCTGTCTACAAAGTCAGAGCCAGGGACACCCTCACAGGGCACTCTACCCATCTCACTCCATACTGATTGGAACATTTAAGGAATGTTGCATTCAGTTCTGAGGACCACATTTTAAAAGAGCTATTTTTAAAAAGTACATCCAGAGAAAGACAAATGGGTTTGCTAGAGGGAATGTAAAGAAGGTTAGAAAGTGGCTAGAACCTTAGAGAAGTTTAATTTAAGAACGGAGAGTCTAATAATTAGAATAATCCAGTAATGGATGGAGTTTCTTGTCAATAGAATAGTCTAGATACAGATTCAGTGATCAAGTATCTATAAATATTATGTTGAAACTATTCCAAACATGTCAGGTTTTGATTTGGATGACCTTAAAGTCCCTTTCTAACACTACAATGCAATAATTAGGAAAAGAGATACACGTAATGGACACCCAGTTAATGGAATCGTGGTTTTGGTTTTAGTTTTTTTGTTCATTTGATTTTAGTTCAGAAGTGTTTTCTAAAATCTGATATGCAATATACTTTATAATTATACATATATTTGCATGCCTGTAAAAAGGTAAAAGTATTCTTTTTAAAAATGAATCACATTGCTCAGAAAATTCATGAGCCTATTTAACCACAATTTTATTTTACTTTTTTTATTTTCAACTTTGTAGCCTTTACTTCACAAACATTAAAAATGAAATTTAAGGGCTTTCCTTGAGAAATAGATTCATCAGGAATTGTTTGAAAAATATCTTATCTACTAAGCAAAGCAACTTTACAAAATAGAGCTGGGATATGATAAACAGCACAAGAACATGTATATTGAATTTTTGTTTATTCTTACAGTTGTATTTATATACTCATAAAATAGGAGGGTTTAAAGCATATTAATTTAAACATATATCTTGACTCCTTTGACAGATTATGCTGCAATGCTGTGGATTTTCAGCTTCAGGGATTTGGCTTTACCATTAATTAGGCAGCATTTTCTGTTTCTATTCCAGGTTTATCTCCCTAAAGGAACACGAGGATACCAATTCTGAAGGGCCTCGAGCGCCTCGGCAGCCTGTATCTCCTGACTATACCTGTCTCTGATTTTCTCACCAACACCAACCATTGTGCTTATTCTTATGTCTCCTCACTTCAAAAACCTCCTGTCACTGATTGACTAAACGATTTTGTTTTATATACGAAACACTAAAAGTCTTGTTTGATACATTTATTTCATGCATCATCTGCATGTTTTTGCATTAAAGATTTTGCAAAAATTAAAGAAGGTCACTTGGATAATAATTTCTACTTCAGGAAGCTGCATTTTCAGGCAAAATTTAGAATATTATTTTTTGGGGTCATAATTCTACCCATCCTCAACTTGTCATTGCCAGCCAAGTTTTAATTGAGGATGACACAAAAGCTTTTTTAAGATTTTAAATTTTATAGAAGATTTTCAGTTATAATTTCATATTTGCTGGGTTTATTAGCACAAAACCTTATTGAAGTTAGTTAAGGTGCCCTGTGAATCATTACAGAGAGAAGTGCAAAGTAGTATTTGAAAAGCATACTCGTTCTTGAGATTTAAAAATCAGTATTTTCTTTTTCTTATGAAAGAGCTTGTCAGAAAAGAATTCATGTAAGATTGTAAATGCCTTTACCTATTTAATTAAAAATAAAGTTTTATCTGCAATGGCTTAAAAACAACTAGGGTTTAATTAAACCAAATACCTTTAAGAGAATCCCTCAACAAGATCAATTAACATTCTATTCCATATCGAACACAATTAGCAAGGCTATTCTAGTAATCCACTGGCATAACCTTTAAAATACTCTTGGCCTTTACATCATATCTGTACAGCATTTCCTTAAAATCCAAACAGCTAAAGAGAAAAAGCATTTACTAATTTTTGCGTTAGTATTTGTTTTGTTTTTTTCAGATTTATTTATTTACTTACTTTTTTTTCAGATTTATTTATTTACTTACTTTTATCCATTTTTACCTCCCCTCCCCACCCCCGTTTTTGCTGTTTTTGTGTCCATTCAGTGGGCAACTCTCTGTGTCTGTTTCCTGCTCTCTCTTCTCATCCTTCTCCTATCTTCACCGTGATTCAATCCTTGGAACTTCCAATGTGGGAAAGAGGCATCCTACTGCTTGTGCCACCTTAGTTCCTGGTTTTTCGGTGCGTCTCATCTTGGGTCTCCCTGTGTCACTCTCCTGTTATGTCATCATCTTGCTGCATGGCTCGGTGGGGCCTGGCAGCTCACCCACGCACGGGGCCTGGGGGCCTGTGCACCTTCTATATTTTTCTTAATTTTTACTGGGAGGTCCCAGGGATCAAACCCAGGTCCCTGCAGATGGGAGATGGACGCCCAACCGTTTGAGCCACATCTGCCCCCCTGCTATATCTCTTAAGGTTGACCAAAGATACCTAGAGTCTTTTTCCATACAGGATGGTCATATAATAAATCAGGCTTGGTTTATCATCAGCATTCTAAAAACCAGACCAAGGGAGAAAAACTAGGTCTGGGGACACATGCATGGTTTCTAATATAGTAAATGTTTAGCCTACCCTGATTATCACAAAATTAAGACAGAGAGAATATTCGCAAGTTAGTATTGTTTTAAAATTAATTTTTTCATAAAATAGAACTAGTTAATCATATTTGACAACTGGAACTTCTGAGTAACTTGAGAATTACGCATGCAAATTAGGTTCCCATAGGTGAAATAAAGAGAATTAAAACTTGGATTAGGAACTGTAACACTGAGCGAATATAAGAGGAATTTGAGTTTCCACATTCCTTTTTTTAAAAAAATGAAGAATTTTCAGTCAGGTTTTTAAAATATTTGCTTTAAATTTCTGAGTCACATAGCTTATGTAGACAGAGCAAAATTTTACCAATGCTAATAATGATTTGAAAAGAAACCTTGTACTTTTTTGAAACATCCAGAAACATTTCAAGAAACGTTAAAAAAAACAACAACCCACAATGAAATGACCTTTGACCACTGCTGCTTTGTGATACAGTGAGTATTAATAGGGATTTTTAAAGTATACCCCACACATGATACTATTTCTTGCCAAATATATGCTGCTATGTTTCTCCTATGACAAAGAAAATATTTTGGTATGTGATCTAAGAAAACTGGTTGAGTGGTCGAGAAGACACGTGAGTGCAACATGTAACAATGCTCATAGTTGCACTGGCTGGCCTTCGCTCAGCAGGGGAAATCAGGCCACCTGACACATTAGAGCCCCAACACCCCCGCAGGTGTGAACTGTTACTTGGTCAGTCCAAAGGTCAAAATTTCAATTCTTGTGGATTATCAGCCCCAGCAGGGCTACCCATTAGGGAGCTCCAGGAGTTTCCTCCTTAGGCTCTCTTTTCCAAGATTTGCTTCTCTGATCCACCCTGGAGCAGTGCCTCACTGGAGACCTCAGCTCCTAGCTCCTATGCTTTGGTCTTTACTACCTGCAAGTTGCATAGGTAGTTGCTATTTTGATTAACTTCAACTTATCTTCTGACCAAAAAAACCAACTCTGCATATGAAAAAATACAATCACTTGCCCAATAAGAATTAATAACTTGCTTTCTTCAACTTTTCTGTACTTTCTTTTAAAATTTTTTTTGTTCCTCCATTTACTTCAAAATTGATTGAAGGCTGCCTACAAGATACATATAATTGAAATATATTAAAATATTACCAAGTGTTCTGGTTTGATTCTTTTGTGGACCCCAGAAAATTATGTTCTTAAGCTAACCCATTCCTGTGCATGTACACCTATTATATGTGAGACCTTTCGGTTACAGTCAATTAAGGGACCTTTTGAAGAGATCACTTTTGATTGGATTGAATTCAGTAGGGGGCCTTTGATTGGAGTACTTCAGTGAGGCATGACCAGGGTGGGTCTCAGCTGTCTTGCTGGAGTCTTAATAAATGGGAGAAACGTGGAGAGACACACAGAGAAAGAGTGTTGCCATTTTACTCCAGGACACCTGCAGCTACAGGAAGACAGAGAAACCCTGAAAGGTTGAGAAAGAGGCCACAGAATGGAATAGTGGAGCAGCTGAAGCTGAAGCAAGGCAGCCAGGAGGAGAGGGGAGAGATGAACCATATGCCTGACCACCCACAGCTGAGCTTGGGGAGAAAGTGAGCCTGGAGGAGAAGGCAGAGCCCAGGATCGCTAGCAGTGGACATTTGCTGAGACAGCATCTCTGATGATGCCTTGATGTGGATGTTTTCACAGCCTCAGAACTGTAAGATTGTACCCTAATGAATTCTCATTATAAAAGCCAACCCATTTCTGTTACTTTGCACTGTCAGTCTTTAGCAAACTAAAACACCAAGTAAGCAAGTAACAACTAAGGTTTGGAAAAATATAAAGAATCTAGTGTGTTTTGAGAGTTTTGGCACACTTTCCTGTGAACCACAGTTACCTCTGGACAGTAGCACTCCATGCAGGATATACTAACTTAGTGATCTGGATTCTGATGTATATTGTGACTTTATATTTTGACATGGTAATCCAAATAAAAAGGATCTGTTCTCTTAACTCCCACAACTATCTTTCTGGCACAAGCACAAAGGCTCCATCCCAGCACAGACCTCTCTGAAGGGGAAACTCTTGGAGGAGGGAAAAAAAGGCACCAGCTGGCTTGTAGCCATTTTCAATCTAGCAGAAAGCACGGTAAGATTCTGGAAAGAATCCAGGCTATATTGTTGGACACAATATCTGTGTGTAGCTACTGGATGTAACTAGAAGAGGAAAAATTTGATAGTAAAAAAGGCTTCAGCATTCAAATTTACTCATTTTAAAACAGTAATTTGTTATGTATTTTCTAAATAGTTTAATCAATTTTACTAAAATTAGAAGAGCTGCACATTGCAGGTGCATAATTACACTTGCCATTAAACACAAACACAGATGCACAAAACAAAATTAGATGCAATCATTTCATTGAAGAAAGAATGGCACTTGTTTCTCATTTCACATATTCGATTAAAACAATAAACTAAGCTTTGGTTTTCTCAAAGACTGAAGGATATGTGGTCTGTGTTTTTTCATTTTTAAATTTTTGTGTGTGAATTAGCAAGCAGGTCATTCTAGAAGTAACGCAGAGAAGCTTTATCAGATCGTAGGCTAGACCTCTTTTATGCTCTTGCTTGTCTTAGTTTGCCACAGAGCTGCAAATGCAAAGTACCAGAAATGTGTTGGCTTTTATAATGGTAATTTTATTAGGGGAAAATCTTATAGTTCTGAGTCCATGAAATGTCCAAATCAAGGCACCATCAGAGATGCCTTCTCACCAAAGCTCTGCTGCTGGCGATCCTGGACTCCTGCTATATGGTGAGGTAAGATGGCGGCTGAACTCTGCTTAGGTCCTTGCCTTCCCCTCAAGGCCCCTGCCTTCCCCTCAAGGCTAACAGTCTCCCAGAACTCAGCTGTCGGCAGGCATATGACTCATCTCTTCAGCCTTGAACTGCTCCGTGGGCCCAGCCTCTTGGGGGCTTCGTGCTTCAGGTTCAGCTGCTTGAGTCCTCTCTCACATGGCAGTGTTAAAAATGTCAGCACTGCTGTTCTCTGTGTCTCTCGTGTGTTTTCAGTTCATATAAGACCCAGCAAGAGGGTGGAGACCCAAGCTGTGTCATGTCTCACTGACGTAGTCCAATCAAAAGTGATCTAATCAAGTGAACTAATCAAGGTCCCTTAACTGAATCTATTCAAAGGGCCCCATCTACACTGAGTTTACAAGCACAGGAATGGGTTAGCTTAGAACATAATTTTCTGGAGTCCACAAAAGACAAACTAGGATGTTGCTTATGACTATTATCACAAAAATAATTGCCATGCCATACTCACCTCTACAAGGGGGTAGATATCACTTAAAATAAATTGGCCTTCACCCCATCCACAATGGCCCTTGGTATAATTTTGCCTACTGTATCCATGAGGGGAAAAGTTCAAGAGGGAATGTTCATTCATTGCTTATGCAACAGGCAGTGTGGTAAGAACTTTCTCAGATGCCATCTCATTTGTGCTCCACAATAAAACTTTGAGCCTAAGGTTGGTCCCATTTTGAAAATGAGAAGCTCTGGGATGGTGAAGTCATTTGCCCCACAAGCAATATGGATAGTAAGAAGCAGAGCTAGAATTCAAACCCCAGTAATCAGATTCTAATCTGGTATTTCACCACCTCACCAGTCAAGAAACCCTCGGAAGAAAAACATCTTCTCTGGCTTGGCCAGGCTGGCTATGTCACTGATGTTAACTTTGGAGGCAACAGGGAACAAAGTTCACCCTCATGTTGGTATAATGACTAAATCTTAGCAAAGATTCTCTTAGTTAATTGAGCTTGCTCATGGTAGGATCATAATCTCTCTTCTCTTTTTTCCAACTCCTATTACAGATACTTTCCAGCTTTAATATTAAATGATGTGTTTTTAACTCTTCTTAGGTACAGGATTAAGAAATAAAACTAGTTACAATTTTAAAATGATGATGATCCCTTAACATTAGATTCACTCAATTCATAAAAAATACTTATGTGAATACTTCTTGAATGGGGTCATTTATTGGCACAAATATTCTAGTAAACATTCTAAGTGCCATTTGACTATTATGCTATTACTCCATATAAAATGATAGGCAGAGAATATCTTGCTTAATGTACCAAAAGTTTTATAAAATTGTTAGAAAAGGAACTTCTTTTAGTTTCTCAAACATGTCAAGCTTGCTTTTATCCTCAGGATTACACATGCTATTCCATCTGGAACATTCTTTTTGCTCCACCTACCTATTCTTACTTGTAAGTACAACTAACTCCTGTTCATATTTTAGATTTCTGCTTGCATATCACGTTTTCAGGATGGCTTTCCCTGATCCTCAGCCTAGATCAGTTCTTTCAGCTATTCTAAGAGAATCTTCTATTTTCCTGGTATACTCATTTGTCTTTATTTTATTCCTTGTTTATAGCTCTGTCTTTATGGGTTAATAACTTCTTAAAGTCAATATTCTGGTCTTTCTTCTTATCTCTGTATCTACAGAGTCTAGACCTGGATAAAGATAGGGGATGATTATGTTAAATATCCAGGAGACTTCTCTCTCTAACAGGGAATAAAAAGTGTATGGTTCTTGGGGATAGCATGTGCAGAATCATTGCAATCAAAGCCATGCATCTTATTAGGGAGGGTCGTTATGGGTTCGTTACCTGGATCATAAGCCATAAGCACTGTACTTTCTCTGTCTAGATGACAGCCTGGTGTCAATAATAAAGACAGACATTTTATACCCATTTGTATGATGATATCCCCTCTACCTTGAAAGTAAGGAAACTGTACTCTAGACAAGACAGGACATCTGTTCAGGGGCTTACAAAAAGTTAGTAGCACCAATAAACAAGAATGTTGCTTCTTTGTAGATTTAAGGTGAAACTTTCTAAACAACCACATTTTAAAACATTCTCTGAAGTCCAATGTACTATTGTCTAGGCCAAAAACTCGGACAGCTAGGGATGTGAAGGAATCCTACAAACAGCATTGATATGAGGGTGATTAAAAAACCACTAACGACTTCAGAGATTTTAGTACAACACAATTGTAATATTGTAAAAGCTTAGTTCTGTGGGAGAACTTGACTCATTTACAGCTGCTTTGAATGTTAGTCTCTTCATTCATATTAAACTGCTTCTTTCTTTTTCTCATATTTAGTCTCTGCTTGTCAGTAAAAGAGCAATGTCTTTGACAGAGAATATGACAGGCTTGGACAAACGTATGACCCTGCTTTCCGCAGGTCTTCCAGCTGAGCCCCGTCACGTGAAAAATAGACCAAGCCTGACTTGAAGCAGGAGGTATCCGAACTGCTTGTCCTCCCATCTGTCAGGCCTCACACTGGGTAAGCCCAGGGCTGCAGTGTATGGCTGTACAGGTTGTGTATCACTCAAAGGCATACAGCTGAGATGGTGAGAGGAGGCTGAAAAGCACCCCAGTGTCTGCTTATCAAGCCATGCCCTGGAACCACTGTGGGCCTGCAGGGCCCCAAGCTCACTCTTGTTCTGGGACTGTGCTATTCCCTTCTTTCTCACTGCTAGGTTCCTATTCTGTCTCCACATGACAGCTCCCAGTGTCAGTCCAACTCTACTACTCAACTTCTGTATCACTCCTGGGCCTGGATGAGGTCTGCTCCCCTGTGAATATTTCTCTGCTTTTAGACATCTGCTTGAATATAAAATCCCATCAGTGGTGTTTTAATCACTGAGCCCATTCTTTGTTGGTACATGGGTTATTGGAAGAAGACAGGAAGAAGATTTCTCTTTCCATTAACAATTGTTTGCCTGATCTTTAACTTTTGTTTATTGTTCTTTGCTTTCTTTCTCCATTGGACTTGCTTGGTCATTATGTAAGGTGGAAAGCATCTGCAACTCTCTCCATTTCCATTCCTCTTACCCTCAACCACAGCTCTTCAGCCACTTGGTGCCTCTGCCTCTGCCTTATGTTTTGAAATAGGACAGAAATAACAGAAGCAGATTTCAAGTCAAGGAGCTTTGTTTTCTCTATGTATATACCAAGACTGGCTTAAAGCAAGGGGCCTACCTCTTCTTCAACTAAACTAAAACCAACTGAAATAAAAATCCTCTTGGTTATCCTGACAGGGTCCCCAGATAATGTATCAGAATGACAATGTTGGATCAGAGAAGTTTAAGGGAGTGGGGCATTGTGTCAGTGAGAGGCCATATGCCCCACTGAAGCTATTAAAATCAAAAGTTAAAATTCCACCCAGTGCCATAGCAAGAAATGTGAGCTGAGTTAGAATCCTGTCCACTGTTACCAGTCTATAACCTCTGCTGAAGCATTCTTGGCAAAGCTAACTCATTTTGGGCAATCATTACTGTTAATACCATAAAATGTTTGCTTTCCCATCTGTTTCCTATCAATTCCACTCCAGTGACAAGTATCTTCTTTTGAGTAAGGTCTAGAATAGTATTTCTATAATTATCACCATCATTATTCTCCTAATCATTAACTTGTTAATGAGGGTTTGCTATGTACAAGGCACTGTGCTAAGCATTACACCTGCATTATGTAATATAAAATGTAGACCAGTCATATAAGTTAGTATTATTATGCTTATTTTATATATTCTGTACTCTCTAGCTTTAAGACATTTAAAGAATTTGCTGGCTGATCTTGTTTTGACCACATGAAACTGACCATAGCAGTCATATCAATCTATATGACAATGACATCATGCTCCCGTGTTTAGTTTTGTAAAGTAAACCAAGAATCACCATCTGTTTTTTCCCATTTCTGAAGTTTTCCTCTCAGCAGAGAGAATCATCACTTTTGCTCAAATATGAGCATATTTTGCTCATATTTGCCAAGGTCAGTCACATGGCCAAGCATGAAGTCAGTGGGGTAGGAAGATTCATCCTCTTTCAGACAAAGGAACTCCAAAGAAAAGCCACAAATAACTTGAACAATAATAAAATCTGCCATACTTGATATCTTCAATAAGTGTCATTTACCATATAATCATGGGTTAGATTAAATAGCTGGTAGCCTATACTTTTGCAATTAAATCGCTATGTAAAACACAAACTCTATAACAACTTACAGAGATGTGGATGTTTTAATTTCTTGTCTCATTAATAACACAGTTTCATAACAGCTATAGGGCTTCTATGACGGAAACTTGAAGGTCTTGGATAGAGTTGTCTCTTAAGTAGCATTAATTGACCAGTTTATCGCTGTTGCTCATCTTCCAATTTTCTATGTGATTCTGTGTGCTTTTGGCTAACTGATGGAAAAATAATAAGCATTTCTTATTTGACTATTGAACAAGATAAATTAACGGTTGCTTTTAATTTATTTTCCAGACATCCAAAAGTAGATATGATTTTCCAAATTATAAATCAAATATTAAAAAATAAGATAGATTTCTCTAATACTATTTGCATTTAAAATCTACTTTAGAATATATTTATGCTCCATATAAACACATATTAGAACATTTTAAAAACCCTGAAGAATAAAACGTCCTAAAGACATTATATACATTCTATATTTAAATATTATTTGTATTTTAATTCTTGATATCATTTATAGATAGAATTTTCCAGATATTGTGTTTTCCAGTGGCATTTTTCCAAGAGCTGTATAATAGGCAGAATACTGTGATTCTACCACTATGTTCCCAAGATCTTCAAGACCAAATGTACAAACAAAACCAATCCTCAGACAATCGGTGGATAGACTTTTCTAAAACTTAGGGACTTTTACCATAATTTTCTCTTAAATATTTGGCATCTTCTACCTCTTATTGGTTAGTGTGGACTGAACAATGGAAAAAAAAACAGTTGTCCATTAATACGAATAGCAAGCTCAGAAACAGTGAAGTGTGCTCAGAGTCTCTTCTCTGCTTCATGTTCTCAGAGTTGCTCTCTTCTTGTGGCAGATTAGGCCAGTCTGTGCCCACTCACAAGTCTCCCAATTTCACACCTGAGGGCCGGCTTGTAGCTCTGAGGAAGAGAGGGCTGGGAGTTCTGGCTTCCTCCCTCAGCTCCCCCAAAAGCCTCTCCAAGTAATCATTTTGTCACAAACTCTGTTGTGCTTGCTAAACAATCCAGATTGAAAGAAAGTCCTCAACCCCTGCTTCTGCCTCCTCTTAATCTTTTTGACATAGAAATTCTGGGCTCTCCACTGAAGAGCTGTGGTGAGGGAGTGTGTCTGTGACTCTGTTGACAGTTCATATTACAAACATCCAGTTTGACTGTGATAGGTACCCAAACGGAGTGCGATTCTAGAGGAAGGAAAGTTGGGCATACAAAACAATGGATAATCTTTGAAGCAGCAGGAAGATTTCCAGCATTTTAAAACAAATAGCTAAATAGAACTATTGTGGAAAAGAGGAGTCTAGACTATTTTGGAATATATGAAATAATCAGATTCAAAGCTAGAGTCACAAAGTAGGCGTGAAGCAGCATCCACAAGGCCTGCACTTTCTTCTTTATTTGGGTAAAGGGTATGGGGTCAAAACAAGCTTCCAGTATGCTAATTTCTAGAGTTTCTGTATTAATACCAAGGAAGAGGCAAGTAAGATAACTGACATGGGACACGCTCACCATTCTAGGCTCCATATGGGATAGTCTATGTACACAATCTCATTCAACCTCAAAACAGGCCCATGAAGTGGGCATTTACTACATTTCCCAGATGAAGAAACTGATGCTTAGGGGTAAAATACCATCCCCAAAGTCACACAGCTAGTAGGTAAGGGGATCAAGATTTGAGATGAGGTCCTAAGGACTGCATGTGTCTTTTTACAAAATGAATCCACTGAGTTAAAAAACTCTGAGGATCTTATTAGACATCTAGCGGCAATATCTACAAACCACAGACACAAGATCATTAAGAGTCACCCGGGGCGTTCCTGCCAACTTCAACCCATTCCCATGACTGAAAATGTTTTATCCTGAGAGAGACTGATTTCCAGAGTTTATCAAATTGCTCCAGGGGAGGATTGCAAACGTTTCACTATATCCTTAGCAATCCACGAAGCAGAGAACAGCCAGAATTTTAAAAAGCTTCCTTTTCTCCAGTATAAACAGAGATTGATAATTTTGAAGTCAAGGTAAATTTATGCATATTTGCATGGATTTGGTCTTTCCAATATCTATTTGTTTGGAATAGATGCACAGTTTAAAACAATTATAGATGAGCAATTTAATAAAACCATTAGCTATTGACTAAAAATCATCACTCTGTCAACATCATAATTTAGTCAATGAGATATACAAGGGGAGAGAAACTAACAAGATGGAGTGAAAATAAGATTGCTGGATTTAGCAAATACAGGATGCCCAGATAAGTCTGAATTTCACATAAACAATGAAATTTTTAAAAGTATAATTATGTCCCATATAATATCTAGGACGCATTATACTAAAATATTATTCATCATTTATCAGAAATTCAAATTTAATTGGGCATCCTTTATTTTCATCTGGCAACCCTCAATGAAAGGAAATGTATATAGTTCCACTGGGGACTGGCTTATTATGAATAATCAAATAATAGTAACTAACATTTTCATAGCCATTATTTTTAAGCATAATATATTTTGAAAATGACAATATTCAGACACTTATAGGTTGAGTCACTTGCCCATGGTCACAAAATTAGTTAGTGGCAGAGAAGGGGTTTGAACCCAGATATTCTGTGATAGAGACTACCATCCTGTTATGATCTACTGTCAATTATTAAATATATTACTTAATTCAACATTACCCTATAAACCCCTCAGGTTTGTAGGATAATTATAGGGTAATGTTGAAGACAATAGTCAACAAATTTTCAACATGTTTCATGTACCTACTTCAAGCAAGACCTCTTTATCAGAGAATAACAGTAAACTTAATACTCCATATTCACTGAAGATATTTTACTCCCTCAAACAATACATCATAATTGATAGTGCTCATGGTCATTGTTAAGATTATCTGTTATTTTGCTGCACATATCAAAGGGCTAATTAGCAAAAGTCCTTAATTATTTTAACTCCGTTATTCTTAACATTAGAACTTTTTACTAGATAGAGGTTTCATATCCAGCCATAGTGGAGATACAAAAATCAATAAAGATACTCTTTCTCATAGATTTTAGATCTGATTCTATATGTATATCTCTGATATACTTTGTTTCCTTCCTACAGAGGAGAAACTGAAGATTGGGTGTCAGGGGAATTCATTTAATAAAAGTCAGATCAAAATAAGCCCAGGTTTTTAAAGTTTGCATGCTGGTACCATGGTATTTCTTTAATTTGGAATATCCTAATACTCTACTGTTAAACTGCATAGTTGTACTCAAATAATTTTCAATTCAACATATCTAGGCAAGTCCCATGAAATAAAATAAAAGCAGCTGGGCTGTACCTTTCCCCAATGAAGACTTTAAAGCTGCTTTATTTTTAAGTTTCCCCTATTTCCCATTACAGAGCTTTGAGGTAGAAAACATACATAAATAAAGTGTTACATTCCAAAGCTCCATTACCTTGTATGTACAGCTCTTTCTACATCATCAGGCTTATTCCGTACAGAACAGACCTTTGGTACTCATGAAGAGCCATCAAATATTATGGCTTTGAGGATTAAAACTCTACAGTGCTTCTCATGAAAGAAACAGGAGCTGAGCCTCTAACAGGTGGTAGGATTTTGGAAGAGGGGAGAAAGGGAACTCAGATTTAACTTACATAATAGCTATTTAATTATTATTCTTTAATTGTATTCATTTACTTTAAAGTAATATTTGTTTTTGCTAATTATATTACATATACAATTGAATAATAATTGCATACAACTCCACAATGATAATTAATGAAATTTTGAATGCAATTACTAAAAAATTTTATTCCATATTTTATTATAAAACTATAGAACAAGACTCCATGAAAATAGATAAGAATTAGAAGGGCTATAGCTAAATACCTCTACTTTTTCTTATATTGGATAACTCTAGGATGGAAAGATTTTAATCAATTTTTAGGAGCATAAATGAAAAAAGTACAAATATGCAAATGAACTTATTCTGCTAAATGAAAGTAGGCACATACCCCCACCCCACCCCTGCCCCTTTGAAAAATTTTTTATTCAAAAGTTTTGAGCCTATAGAAGAGAAAATGTATGGGATGGCAGAAATCTTATTATTCAATAACTCAATAGTCTGACTTGTTAAATGAAAGAAAGGGGAGAGTAACATTTTTGCAAGATGATGCTTTCATAGTTCACAGTTCCTGTTGCTAAATAGTGGGAAATGCAACAATATGTCTATTGCTTATGTCCAGTGTCCTATTTTAATGTAAAACAGTGAATATCCTAATATAGATTCCACATTAAATTCTAATGCACATCGGTTACAATAGCCTCCCATTGGCGTACAAAGGGATCTTTACACTGCGAACATAGAGAAGGCAAAGACAAACGGTGTGAATATTTGCAGGACATGTACAGTTTATATATTTAAAAGCAAGTTTTAATGATGGTTCTCTGTCATTTTTAAGCCAGAGGGAAACAGAATTTTTAAAAAATTATTAAAAACAATTTTCAACAAATGAGCAATTTTACCACAAGTGGCAAATAAATATTTGTGTACTGTTGTAAACTAGTCTAGCTATGCCCTTTGGCACATAAGAACTGTTTCTTAGCAGGTAAAACTCTGTTCACATGTTACTTCTCCCTTGCTTAAAGCAGTAAATGTTTATGGTCCATTTTACTCCATGACATGGGTTGACTATTCTTCAGGTACCTCAGGGCTAACTTTAGCTCATGGGCACCATTCTTTCTGAAGATGAAATGAAAACTATGTTTTTAATCCATTGTGGCAGTTTTAAGTGCTTGGTTTGTAAGATCTGAACACAGTAATTGGTGAAGTGGTTTGTCCTACCGAGTAGGTCCTTAATAAAAACATAAGAATGCAGTGAATGGAAAACAATGTTTCCAAATACATAGATTTTACATATATTTTGCAGTATTGAAAAAAACAAGCTGAGGGAAATAAAAAGACTGTTAAGGTTATTCCCCGTTCTACACAATGCCAGAAAGATACATACAGCCATGGAAAAAAAAACAGTACTCAAAGAATTAACAGAAACTGGGTTTTTGGATCCAGTTTTAACATTTACAGGGTTAAGTCACATAACCCTGTAAAACTGTAGTCTTCTCATTTTTTGAGCCAGAATAATTCAAAGAAATAATTAAATGTATCCAAATTATTGTAAGGAAAGAGTGAAAAAATTACTAGAAAAGTCATTTGAAAACAATGAAATCCTATAGAAAATCAATTTAATTATTACAGAATTTTCCAAAGTGGTTCCTGGGAATGTTAAAATGATTATTTCATAAAAGTATTCTGATCAAATAATTTTGGAAACCACCAAATTAAAGTTAAACAAATACTTTTTTCTTATAGGATTCTTTAGAGTCTTGATATGTTAGTATGTATGTGAATCATTAAGAGCAGAGTAGAGGATATAAAATTTCCTAAATTTCAGCACAGAACTTCCCTTTTCCTTTGGAGCACCTCGTGGAATCAGCGTTTTAAAGGATGCATTTTGGAAATGCTGATAAAATTTAACATTTGGAGAGAAAGGGAACCTGATTTGTTTTAAGGTACTGCATTTTCAGGATGAAAGCCTGGTACATATAATCCTAATTGTATCAGTTCTTAATTAGATTGAGGAAGAGAGGATCATTTCGCAAACATTGGGTCTGTAGTTAGTAAAGCCTAATTCTGGGAAAGAAACTAGCTGAAGAGAAGGAGCATCTGGAAAAATAGAAATTGTGAGTGTCAGGATAGTAGCTTTAGATTCAAGACAAGGACAAGAACCAAGGCAACTGAAGTTGGTAGAGAGCCCAGAATCAGGGTCAGCTATGGTGCAAAGCGGGACCCAGGAATACTGTGAAACAAATAGCCAAGGTGGCATTGAGTGACTGGTTGAGGGCCAGGACAGGGCCTGGAACTTTCACAGAGATGAAAGCGGGCTGAGGATTAGCAGGCAGTTAACATTCAGCCGGCAGGCTGGAGCTGCAATGCAACGCCAAGGAGTTGGCAAACAAAGCAACAAGGGCCCAGGAAAGCTCTTGTGGAGATGAACGCAGTCAGACAGGCATCAGGGACTCACAGAAATCAGAGGGTAGGTCAAATGGAGGGAGCAGCTTCTGGATTTTTTTTTGGCAGACCTGAGCAGTGACTTAAGAAGTCAAAGCTCTGGTTTGCCTTGATTCTGAGGTCACATCCTGCTATAGCCAAGGAAATTTTATATCTGTTTTTCTTCTGGAACATAAACTAAACTCAGAACAAATGGAAGCTGTAGACAGATAGATGTGTCCTTAGCCGTATCTTAAATGATCTCAGTGAAGATTCAGAACAAAGGTTAATACAGCACAGGGCATGGCTAGGTGAGCATACACCTTCCAGGAGACACACTATGCTAGCCAACTACAATAATAGCACAGTGCATTTATAGCACACCACAAAGACAGCGATTTAAAAGTCACTTCTCTGAGGAATGTTTTCTCCATAGAATCTCAGGGAAGAGAAGATGAATATAAAATTTCATCTTTCATATTTGCTGCAAAGAAATTTATTTTATGTAGACCTTAGCTAGCAAATGAATCTTTCAGAAGTGAGAGATACCTATAATGATGGATGTAAATAAAAATGTAATTAATTACTCATATAGTGTCACTGGCTTTGAAGAAAAATTTCAAAGGGCTCAGGATAAAGCCAAAGCAACTGAACTAAGTGAGCTCAACTATAACCAAGAGACACAGCTGTATTTTCTGAAGTGTGGCATTTGTACAGCAGACACACTATCGAGTGGTGCGAAGAGAATATCAGAATTTCCATTCCTATTTCCTATTTGCTTTATTTTTTTATTTTTTATTTTTAGGAGGTACTGGGTAATGAACTGGGGACCTAGCACATGGGAAGCAGGTGCTCAAACCACTGAGCTACACCCACTCTCCTTGCTTTATTTTAAACTGAGAAAAAAGTAGCTAAGATTTCTCCGATATTTAAAATAGGTGTGTGTTTATTCAATGTTCAGCAACACTATAAGGGATACACAATTTTAAAAATGTGGAACCACAAGGTTGGAGGGCAAGCTGGACCCACAGAAGTACAACATGCTGTCATTCAATACAGCGTAAATGGCCAGGGCCATCCAGGACTGGGTGCTGGAAGGGCTTCCTAATCCAACAAATATCCTCTGAAAAAAAAAGAAACACATCTCACTCACTAAATGGATTTACAAAAGAATGTGGTAAAAAGACTTGATGAGCTTGCTGTCATGTGTTCAGATCCCCATCCACTAGTGATTGATGCAATCTTTCGCAAGCCTCTCTAACTCTCAGTAGCCTTATTAGAAAACAAAAATTACTTAGCTCACTAAGAGGGCTGCTTCAAAGGCAAAATGGGATCACTGATTAGAATTGGTTCAGAATTTATTTGTAAGTGTTTACAAATTCTCATCTTCTTTGAAAAGTATTCCCAAATTCTAAATTGTGCTCATTGGCATATTTTCAGCCCATTTATTTAGAGGAGAATGGTTACTATTCTTATAACTCTATTTAATTAATGCAAAGATAACAAATATGGCACAAATTAAAGTTCATTTGTCAACAAAGGAACCAGAAATCATTTGATTCTCATTATCATATAACATGAATGGGCCTGCTGTGCACATACAATTCTTATAAGCCCTGCTGTTTAGTTTTTCAATGGTTCCAACTACCATTTCTAAGAGGAAGCATCCAACTTCCCACACTTCTGTTTATTGCTTTTGGAATGCTGAACCCATGCAATTAGCGCATCAGTAATCATACATGCAGGCACACGCAGTGCCTAATATATCTTTCAGTTCCTTGCAACTGGCATTGTGTTTTGTCACATTGGGTGTCTCAAAAATATTTATTAGAATTTTAAAATAATTATGAAATCATTTAAAATAATCTCCGAATTACAAAGCCCCCCTCTCAATCCCATCCAATATATATGTATCTCCTGGGTTTTGCCTTGCCGAGTTTACACCCTGCTTCGGCACTTAATCCATTCCTTCCTACCCCCATTAGAAGCTACTGCTTTCCGTATTTTTCATGATTTGCTATACATAAGTACTAGTGCATTAGTACTTAATAATGGCTTAATAAGTCTTATCGCCTTGTCCTAGGGAATTCTGTTCTCTTGTTGTTTTTAGAGAAATCTAATAGTAACCCCTATAAATGACTCAAAATCTAAAATTTTATCAGGGTGGAAAGGAAGGGGCAATAGTTTGGGCATTAAGCAGATATACTATTCTTATCATAAAAGTTAAGTTTATTTTTAAGATTAATTTTAAGGTTAGCAAGCTAAATTTGTACCAGTAACTAAGTTGCATGTCTTTTTGTTAACTTCGTATTTATATTACAGAGAAATGAGCTGGTGGTCCTGATAATTTTCTGATTTCTTTGTATTTGGCCAATCATCTTTTAGATCCAAGAATCTTAGGGATGTGAGGGTTTTTAAAAGAGGCAGGTTGTCTAAGAATTGATTCTTTTTGTAATATCCTCATCTGAGATGAAAAAAAGGGAAAAAAAATACTAAGTGCAAGAGTGTCACTGTGCCTGTCAGCATACAAATCCAAGTCTTTGGAATTTAAATTATGCATTCAAATTTCTTACATTGGTTCTGGCTGCACCATACTTTTTCCTCTACAAATATCCTACTGGAAGGCGTTTTGCTTATTAAAAGTTTTCTAACTGAGTAGTGGGGAGTCCTTATGACATTGTAAAATCCTAAAAATTCTAAAGATTACTTATAGTCAGTGAAATATGTACATTTAATTCATTTCCTAGATTTTGAAATATGTCAGCATTATGAGAAAACAGAAGCTGTTTCACAATCAAACATAAAATAAGTTTCATTACTCGATCTCTTTAGAGCTGCTTTACAGATGAACCCTTCATGTAGGCTTACACCATATATGAAATACTGGAATGGTGATTGGATATCCAAGCATTCCTTCAAATTGCCAAATGTTTCCCACAGACTTAGAGGCTACTTGATCCTTAGAAACCTTTCCCTCAGCTCTCCTGTAAATAAAATTGTCCGGAAGGTAAAAGAAATAAATGTCTTTAAAGAAGTTATGAAATTTTTGGCTAGAACACTCCCTTTTAAAAATGAAATGAGCTAATTAAATAAGGCTTACTTAATTTAAAAGCTTAAATTCAATTGCTTTCTTACACATTTCCACAAACTTAGCATTGGAGTGAAGCTGCGTAGGGGCAGATGCAATTTTGACAAAGGTCAGCACTAAAATGTACAGCCTAACAACTCTATTAATTCTACTGACTTGGTTGAACTACTTACTATACAGACCACCTTAACTTAGCAAATGTCTCATGAAATAGATCAAAAGGTCATTTCCTAGGTGACACTGTGACATTTTCCTTCCTGTGAGTCATTCACATTCTATTATCTTTTATGAAATCTGAAAACTTTTTATTAGATTCAATTACAGACAGTGAACTATCCATTTTCTTTAGTCCTAAGTCACCACCAATAAGGCAATGAATACATCTACATTTGATCAGTACAAGAGAATTTGTGATGTCTTCTTCTACAAGCTAAGTTTTTAATCAATCCAAGTTAATTCTTAGAGTGTTCCTTGTTTAGTTCCATCCCCCATACAAATCACTATATGTATTCAGAATTTATAAGAATCTTATCAGTAATTCTCTGGATAAGAAGCATAATTAAATATAGCAATTTCTTCATGAATCTTGGTAAGTTTATTGAATCTGAGCATAAATTAAAAGAGAAGTTACCCAATCTGTTGAAAAATCAGTGGTAATGGAAATAAAAACACTAATATTCTAGTGAGAAAACTATTTTATAAGGAAAATTGTCAAATGACATCATTATCATTTTAAGTTGCTAATATTTGTTATTACTCCTCATAGACAAAGAATTAGAAAAATCTGATGTCATCTAGATAAAAGCCTTTCAAATATTTTGTTTGCCAGTGCCAATTTATGCAATTTATCAACACTCCTTATAGTTTGCAACTGATCTAATGATATATGATTTTACATTTAATAGTTTTATTAGAAATTCCCTTTGGAAGAAATAAAAGATATGTATACATAGTTTTATTCTTGATAATAATTAGTGCTGCTATATTATGCCATACCAGGGTCACACAAAGCTACTCAAAAGAGCAAGAAGGAAGCTACCTGAGTGCTTACTCTGTTTTGTCATTAATCTTATTTAATTCACCTTAGAAATCCCACACAGTTTCTGACTCCAGTGTTTAGATGCTAACCACAGAAGATAATTATCTCATCTTTAAAAGTCTCAGTGAGTCAAATGCCACTTCATTTTCAGAAAAAGGATTAAAATCTAGTCCACTCATGTGTCAGGAATGTCCAACTATGAGTCAAGGATATTTCAAGGAGATATTTGAAAGGCAGAACTGTTATTTAACCTTTAGGACATTTTTGGAAAACAGAGGGCTTGCTTAACACTTTGGTTAAAATTTAAAGATTTAAGGAGTACCGTATGCATTAGAGTGAAGCAACAACATTCTCTTAAAGGTCTGAGAAATGTCTCTCATTTAGGACAATGTGGACCTAAAGCATTTTTGCCATGATTATATAGGAATAATATAATGATTTCAAGATTAAAAGTAGTTCAAGGAAGTTAATCAGTTAGGTATGATCACTTTCAAACAATAACACAAGAACTTTTGCTTGAGAAGCACTAGAGATTTTGATCTTATAGAAGAAACTGTAAGAAACAGAATAGTAATAAGAATAAAATATTTAAATGATATTTGAATACTTGAGAACTTCTGAAAGAATGTCTAAGAATTCCTAAAATATCAGATTTTTTTTTTTAATATTTCACATAATATATTTAGTTCATAATTGGGCAATCATACAGTATCTGTCCTTTTGTGTCTGGCTTGCTTCACTCAACATAATGTCCTCCAAGTTCATTCATGTTGTCATATGTTTCATGATAATTTCTGCTTATCGCTGCATACTATTCCATTGTATGTATACTCCACAATTTGTTTATCCATTCATCAGTTGATGGACACCTGGGTTGTTTCCAACTTTTGGCAATCGTGAATAATGCTGCTATGAACATTGATGTGCAGATATCTATTTGTCACTGCTCTCAGTTCAGATTATTCTTAATGGCATAAAAGTGTTTTTATGACTTCATCTGTAACAATTGTACTTCTAAATATTACTGGATTAGGTTTTTAAAAACCAATTAAGCTGAAATTAAACTTTATTTACTAGAGGGTCACAGGTATAGAATAAAAGAAAAATTTCCTAAAAATCAGTTAACAGATTGATAATGAAGGAATGGAATTTAAAACATAGACATGTTGCCTGTGAAGAGTTATAGCTCTGAATTTATGTATTTTTGTTAAAAAAACAGTTTAAAGTTTATAAATGCAGAGGCCTCAGCTGAGGATAAAAGTCAACCTCTGTACCAACAACTCTAAAACAAAATCAATCTAGTTACTGTTAATCTCATTGTCATACACACATAAACACACACACATTTAATATAATCTTATGTGTCTCTATTCATGTTAATATTATTTTCAACAAAACAATAACAAGCATAGCAATGTATAGTTGAATATATATTCTCTTGAGAAGAAAACACTAAAAATAGGCAGAATTCTAGAGCATAATCTTGCACAATGTCAGAAAAGAAAAAAAAATAAAAAGGAAAAATGTCAATTTACCTTGCCTTGGAGATTCTAAATATGTTTTGACACAACAAAAAATAGACATATACTGGAAGAACTGGTCCTTGAATTGACAGAAAATCTGTCATCAACAGAATGAATCAATTTCAGCATGCAAGTGACTTTAAGAAGACAGTTGAAAAGCCATCTTTAACAAAGTGATGGATGGAGGTTTACACTAAAGATTACACACACAAGTAAAAATATTCATTTTATTTTTATCTCTAAAGAAATTTGCCATTGGCAACCTCTTTATGTGGATGTTTCTAGAGTCTACCAGCTTGTCTAAGTTACTTACGGGGTATAAAATATTTTGTCTTATCTCATATGACTGACAAATAATATTAGCTATACCCAGTTAATCTGAGATATGACAGGAATATTTACAATTTAAAAAATATTATACAGCAACAGAGAACAAGTTCAACTTTGCCATTGACAAGTCTAACAAATGGAAAGGAGATTTTCCATGGTTTCTTTAACATCAACAACTTGAAAACCTCATGAAGGATATGTATTATATAAATTCAGTTCCTCTATTAAAAAGACCTAGGTCTTTGATATTAGACTTTAGATGTCTTTTTCAAATGTTGTTTAAAATTTTAAGGATATGTAGCAGTTGGCCTCTGAAATGGGGGATCAAAATTATATACGCCAAATATGCACAAATCAATAACTTCAATTATATTTATAACTAAACATCCGTTCATTCATTCATTGAATGATTTTGAATGCCCCTATATACTAGGTTTTGTGACAGATATTTAGCAAGACTATGGAGATAGAGCAGTCAAGAAGACATATGTGTTTCCAGCCTTCCTAGAGCAAATGATCTAGGATGACAACACAATTTCCAATACAGTGTGATAATGCTATGGTGAAGAAATTACCGATGACATAGCAGCATTAGGAGAGAACTTGAGGCAGACATGGGATGGCATGGAGCTGGCAGCAAAGCCTTCCCAGGGGAAAGTACATCCAAACTGTCTCTGAAGCATTTAAGCACTTCAAGGCAGGTAATGCTGAGGGCAGACACTCTCTTTGCATTCTTTTCCTCTAGGAAGAATACATTTATAAAGGAATGGGAACCGAGAGACAGTATTTAGTTTGTGAAACTGAAGCAAATTTAAGAGTGTGGTAAGAGTAAAAAGGAAGCCAAATCATGCGAAGACTCTTAAACTATATTAAGGAATCTGCACTTTATCCTGATGCTAATAAGGAGGCAGTGAAAATTTTTAAACAAGAAAGTATGAGAATTACATTTGCATTTCAGAAAACAACACAACAATAGCACACTGGCTACAAGTCGGGAAATTGATTTTTCGTGGGTAAGACAAGAAACAGGAAAGCTGCTTAGGAAGCTTCTGCACAAGTCAGGTGAAAAGGGATGATGGTCTAGATCATGGAAATGGCAGTGGGAATGGTGAGAAGTGAAATGATTTTAGAGTAGTTGCAGCCAATTTTTAATAATCAATTTTTAAAATAATCACCAATATATGCTAAATCAATATGAGTGTTTGGTTGGTGAAAAGAGGTTAGTTGGAAGATAACAAACAGAGAAAGGGTAGCCTGGAAAAGACATTGGGAAGCATCAAACAGGAGGTAGGAGGAAAAAAAGGAGAGTATGGTATCAATGAAGTCAAATAAAAGGAATGTTTTAATAAGGGGGTAATTTCCTAAGCACATGAAAAGTATACTGCTCACTCATACGGCATCACTAATATTTATCATGGCATGTGATGCTTCAGAGGTGCCCAATAGATATGTGTTAAATGAATGATTTAATTTAGTAAGCACTTCTATATACAAAACAGAGACATCATGCTGGCTTCTGGCAGCATAGAGAAAAGAACATATACTCCCTACCTTCAAAGAGTTCATAGAATTGCAAGAGGAGAAAGATATATGTAATTTCATAATGTGCAGGAGCTAATGAAAGAGCTCAATAATGATCCAGATAGCATGTTAGGGGTAAATATAGAAGTAAATATTTTTTAAAAAGTGAATAAAAAAGTGAATACTATTAAAATAAGGTAAAATAAGGGCAAGTAAAGACTGAAAAGGACTGATAGAAATCTAGTTTGATAAAGTTTGGAGTTGCTATTTTAATTATTTGCACGATTTTCCAGAAATACAATGAATCTTAGTTTTGAATTTCAT
>JAQZBX010001228.1:15616-86592 GCA_029593785.1 Cabassous unicinctus | reverse complement strand
GTGAGTGGCCACTTAAGCTGGAGCCATCTTTGAACAATTTCATAAATAAAATTTTAAAAGTACATTAAATTAAAAACTTTTACAGGGCCTGTGACAAATCCCATTCCTCACTTTTCCTAGCCCAGGAAATGCAGCTAAACCATTAAACCATTAGAGAATCACTGTCCTGGAGCCAGACATTTAACTTCTACCCAGGTGAAAGTTCTACATCTCTGGGAACATCTCCTGACTGGACAAGGTGGAGAGTTGATGGGCAGGAGGGAGGGCTATGAGAAGGTAGGGACCCCATGGAGGGAGTGGAACTGCAGGGAATGGGGTGGAGTTTGTGCCACTTGGCATGGGTATGTCACAGATGTCCAATCATGATGTCCTCAGCTACTCAGCCTGGCTGGAGGTGTCAGAGTGGGGATAAAATGTGGACAGAGGGGTCTAGATGCAGGGAGGATTCTCCCAGGTTCCTGCTCCTTCTTGGTGACTCTCCACCATGGGGAACCTGCTGAGGAATCTGCTGGGACCCACTCCTCTCCAAATCTGGAGCAAAAACCTCCAATCTTTACTCTTGGGGCAAATTTAAAAAAAAGAAGAGGAACACCAAGCACAGCCCTGTTGGGGTTGGAAAGTAAATACTACAATTCACATGCTCTGTGACCACAAGAAGTGATTTAGCAGCAAGAGAAACAATAGGAAACTCCAGAAGTGAGGATTCTGGAGTTGTCCAAAAGAAGCTATGACCACTAGATGGCATTAAGACACAAGCTATCATTGGGGGTGCAGCATTGTCAGGTTTGCAGAACTCAGGACCTTCTCTGGGGAATCTTCCTGAGGCCACAGATAGCAGTGAGTCCCCAGTAGGGGAAACAGAGGAAGGGTGCCAAGGCAGCTTGGGGCCTTTAAGTGTCCATGCCTAGCCTACCAATTGAGTTCCTATGTTTGGCTTGTTTCCTGGTTGTATGAAAATCCAATTATGGTTATATGGCTACAAACTGCTTATTTGGGCTAATTTTAAGTTAATTGGATATGTAAGAATTTGAGTGTGGCTGCAGTCAAAAATCCTTAAAGCAATTTCAATTCTCCATAGGAATTTTCTCAATGACTTTCTGTGAAAGGGACAGTTAGGCAAGCCAGCTTTGACAGTTTTTCAACAATGTTAAACCCCTCCCACAAATGTACTTGTCCCTTCTTCTGTTTCATAAGGGCTTTCCAATGTGGAGGGATTCTTTCCCAGGAGATTTCTCCTCCTAGGGATGCATCCCCACATGGTGATACCCATGATTAAAATGGTCATAATTGTTGAATGCACCACTCTAAAGACCTTTTATTTCATGGAAGGTAAATATTTGTTTATTAAGAGACAATTCTGGGACAAGTAAAACCATTTATAATGGCTTGTTGATTTTGTGAAAGCAAACTGACTTATTTAAATAAACTGTCAAGGTGACTCCTAAATCAGGGCAAAGACCCACCTGGCTTTCTGGTATCACTTCCCTGGTCTCCAGGCTACACCCCTACCTTCCACGCCAGATAGTTGATTAAACTAGGCTGACTACTGGCATGCAGCCAGTGAAGGTCTAACTGTGGATATATTTCCATATAGAAACATTCACACCCACATTGACTTCTACCTACTTATACGTGGTATGTCTACACATATAAACTTAAAGGTCCAGAACATGAATTTTTAATATCCTCTGTTCATTGTGAGTTGTTCAGACACAAGGGCAAACATTTTTATTTTCATGAAGACATGGTAATTCATGGTAACTCTTTTTCTCATTCCTTCCTGTCCTTTTTATTCCCAACCCCACCATCCTTCACTCAGCACATGGCAAATGTTATTTTTGGTCTGCAGAATCCTGCTTATTCTGTATCTTTCCCCAGTTGCCCTTCTTTGATTGGTGTCTCCTTTCCTGAGTGCCTTGTGAAGGGCTGGCAGGTCCCCATATCCTCTATGGGGTCTGGTTCCTCCCAAACCCTCAGCTACTCTCTCCTCCCTTTTGGAGCTCTCATCATATACTCATTTAGGCATCCCTGTGGGTCCTGATGATAGCAAAGATGATGGTAGGAACCCACTCTATGTTCAGATGCTTTTAGCTCTTGCTAGGTATTGTATTTAGAGTGATTTCTGTCAACAGGAGTAAGTTATGGGGATTTGGTATGTTAATGAAATAACTAGTGTTCTGATATTCCCAGAAATAATAAAGCAATAGAGGAATTTCTGTGACTGGGTCAGCCAGGCAGGTGGCTTTGAATTGTTTTTCCTTAATAATAACTCTCCATTTATTTAAATTGTACATGGTAATAACAAGAATGAAAAAACATAAAACCACTTACTCTGTTAATATCTTAAATTTGCCTGGTGATTTTTAAATTTTCTTTAGAGTCAACACTGTTTTGAAATAATTTTTAAACGGAGAAATCCCTGTAATTAAAATATCAATTTACTTTATTTTATTTATTTTATTTTTTTATTTTTTTAAAATTTACTCAAGTATATCACTCATACATGAATATACATTTTAAAAAGTATATAGCAATAGTTGTGAACTTACAAAAGCAACATACATAACATCATACATGGCTCAACTACCTCACACTACCACCAACACCTTGCATTGTTGTGAAACATTTTTAACCAATGATTAAAGAACATCCTCAAAATATTACTAAAAACCAAAGTGTTTTCCCCCAAACCACCCTGTTATTATTATTTTTATATCATTTATACATGAACATACATAAACAATAAGTGTATAGTAAAAGTTGTGAACTTAGAAAAGAAACATTCATAACATCATACAGGGGTCCCATACATCAACCCTCCACCAACATCTTGTGTTTTCATGAGACATTTGTTAAAAGTTATGAAAGAACATTTTCAAAATCTAACTAATTATAGTCCTTATCTTATATTTGGTGTATTTTTTCTGCAAACCACCTTGTTATTATTTTTTAAATATATTTTTATGACAGAAGTTGTAAACTTACAAAGCAATCATGCACAGGTTCAGAATTCCCAAGCAACATCCCTCTATTAACACACCACACCATGGTGGAATATTTGTTACAGATTATGTGATAATAACATCTGATTACTACCAGGTCCAGAGCGTACATTTGGCACATTTTCCATACTCCCCCATTATCAGTACAGTACATCTTTGGCATAAATGCAAGAATATTACATTATTATTGTTACCCATAGTCCATAGGTCACTCCAGTTGTATTTTTCCCATGCCTCTCCACATTCCCACCACCTTGCAAGAGTGATGTACATCTGCTTTAGCTCACAAAGGATACTCTTGAATCTATACTGTCAACCACTATTCTCACCCACTTCTGGTTTTACTGTGCTATTCAGTCCCTAGATTATTCTCTAGCTTTCTGTCAATTGGCATTTACATCTCCAGACAACCATTTTCAGCCACATACTCATCTACAAACCATCTGTTACTCATTATAATGTGTTACCATCAAATATGTACATTTCCATACTTTTACAGTAAAGCTAATGAAAACTTCTACATACATTAAATATCAATAGACCATCTCATTCCTCCTCTTTTCTCCTTTAAGAATCCACCACCTAATACCAGGTCTTGAAGATATTTTCCAATATTTTCTTCTCGAAGCTTTATGGTTCTTGCCTTTATATTTAGGTTTTTCATTCATTTTGAGTTAATTTTTGTATAAGGTGTGAGATAGGGGTCCTCTTTCCTTCTTTTGTTATGGATATCCAGTTTTCTCAGCACCATTTGTTGAATGTACATTTCTCCCTGAACTGTGTGGATTTGACAGGCTAGTCAAAAATCACTTGACTGTAGAGAGGAGGGTCTGTTTTGTAACCATCAATTCAGTTCCATTGGTCTATGTGTCTGTCTTTATGCAAGTACCGTTCTGTTTTTCCAAATGTAGCTAGGTAATATAACTCAAATTCCAGAAGTGAGAGTCCTCCAACTTTGATTTTCCTTTTTAAGGTGTTTCTGGTTATTCAGGACACCTTACACTTCCAAATAAATTTGATAATCATGTTTTCTCTTTATATAAGAATTGCTAGTGGAATTTTTATTGGGACTGCATTGAGTCTGTACATCAACTTGAGTAGGTTTGACATCTTAATGATATTTAGTCTTTCAGTCCATGAGCATGGAATATTCTTCCAATTATTTAGGTCTCTTTTAAAAATTTAACAATGAGTTGTAGTTTTATGAATGCAAGTGCTTTACAACGTTGGTTAAGTTTATTCCTGAATATTTGGGTTTTATCTGTCATATTTTATTTTCACCATTCTTTTGACACTTTTAGTTACTTTTATTAACATAGTCTTCATTTCTAGACTCTCTTCCAGGCCTCTCTTTCCTGTATTTTCTTTTCAGACTGTATCACATCATTTAGTATTTCCTGCAAAGCAGGTCTCTTGTTTACAAATTCTCTCAATTTCTGTCTATCTGTCAATATTCTAAACTTATCCTCATGTTTGAAAGACAATCTTGCCAGATATAAGATTCTTGCCTGGAAGTTTTTCTTTTGCAGTATCATAAATATATCACACCACTGTCTTTGGCCATCATTGTTTCTGGTGAGAAATCAGCACTTAATCTTATTGGGTATCTCCTATATGTTATACATTGCTTTTATTTTTTTTTTCTTTGCTGCTCTTAGAATTCTCTTTTTGTTTTTGTCTTTTGACCTTCCTGATTAATATGTGTCTTGCATTTTGTCTATTTGGATTTTTTCTGATGGGAGTATGTTGTGATTCTTGGACATGGATATCTATGTCCTTCAATAGTGTTGGGAAATTTTATAACATTTTTTTTTTCAAATATTCCTTCCTCCTCTCTTCCCATCTCTTCTCTTTCTGGGACACCAATGACACATATGTTTGCATGTCTCTTGCTGTCATTTATTTCCCTCAGACCTTGTTCAAGTTTTTCCAATCTTTTCTTCATCTCTTCTTTGGTGTGTTCACTTTCAGAGAGCATTTCTTCAGGCTAACCAATCCTTTCTCCTGCTTCCTCAAATCTGCTATTATATGATTCCAGTGTATTTTTAATTTCATTTATTGCACCTTTCATTCCCATAACATCTGTTATTTTTCTACATATGTTTTCAAATTCTTCTTTGTGCTCATCCAATGTCTCCTTAATATCCTTAATTTCTTTAGCCATGTCATTGAATTTACTAAGGAGATTTGTTTGAACATCTGTGATTAGTTGTCTCAACTCCTTTATTTTATCTGGAGGCTTATCTTGTTTCTTTAACTGGGCCATACCTTCCCGTTTCTTGGTGTGGATTGTAACATTTTGTTGGTGTCTTGACATCTGCCTTACTAGAGTATTTAATCTGGGTGCAGTTTTTCTCTTTAGTTTAGTGCTTCCTGCCCTTTCTCCCTTGTTGGTTGTGTAGTAGGAGTCAAGGATGTGGTTGGTGCTATTAGCTGTTGAGGCTCAATCTGTCCTCATTGCCCCAAGGACCAATGAAACTTCTCCCAACTTTCTCCTTTGCCAGTGGGAGGGGCAGAGCCACAGTTGTGTGGAATAGTCCAACTCATGCATGCCTAGACTGTTGTTTCCCAGAGAGACTAATGAAGCTTCATACCCCTTTCTCCCCTGCCTGGGGTGGTGATGGAGCTGAATGTGAGGGCAGCAATCTATGCAGTGCAGGCCCAAGATAGCCACAGTTGCCCAAGTAGATTTCCAATTATTCATTCTATGCCAGCTATATGTATCTGCAGTTACCTGAATAAGGTGATGCTAGGTCTACCAGTTTCTTCCTTGCTAGAGGTGGGACTGAAGCCTAAGCTATGGCAGCAGGTCAATCTGAGTAAAAGAAATTGGCCTCTACCATCACTGTGATTTTCAGTCAGCCCTTCCCTGCTTGCTGTAGGTGGAGTCAAAATGGTGGTTCCCAGCCTCCTTCTTACTCAGAGGTTCAAATTTTAGCTGTTTTTAAGGTTATACTTTAGTCAGCCAAATTTACTAATCAGTAGCTAAAATCCATGGCCAACTGTCTCTTCCTTCCTGGGTTTGGAAAATGGAGCTTCCTATTCCTGCCACAGATTAGCTCCTGGGGTGGCTTGTACTGCCAAAGTAAGAAGATCACTGGCCTCCTTGGCATGGCCTGTAATTTCCTGAAGAGGCTTGAACAGCTCCCCCCAGCTTCCTCCCTGCCTGAGGCAGGTTTGGGGCTTAGACTAGAGTGGCAATCTTATCTATATGGAAAGAAGCCAGTCCCTACCAGCACTGGGATTTTCAGTCAGGCCTGCTTCCCCTCAGGTCAGGTGCAGAGTTAAGGTGGCAGCTACCACCCTCTTTCTGACTTGGACAGATTCAAACTTTAGCTCTTCTTAGAATTATACTTTAGCCCACTGAATTTACTAATCAGTAGCTGAAGATGTTGCCCAACCATCTCTTCCTCCCCCATTTTTGGGAAATGGAGCTTCCAATTCCAGCCATCGAACAGCTCCTGAGGCAGCTTGTGCCTCCAGTGGACGATGGGTATCGGCTTCCATGGCATAGAGTGCTCTACAGATGAGTCTTCTCTGTAGATGGGCAGTCTCCTCCTTCCATTCTTTCAAGGATGTTGTAGCATGCACTTCTGGTCTCCTTGAGCCCCCAAACAAGTGATCTAGATAGCTTTGGGGGATCACCCAGATCCATCCCATAGAAGGAGTTGATTCTAGAAGAGCTTTACTCTGCTGCCATCTTGCTGTTTGTCTCATTTTACTTTTGATTATAACCATTCCCAAAAATGATCATGAATTTAATTCTATGCATTCTTTGCATGTTACAGGACTACTGCATAAGGATTAATTAATAGTTAAGGAACTATTTGAAATTTATTTGAATGAAATAAATTATTGGTTTTATTTTATAAATGAGAACATTAACAATAATAACTTCAATCTCTTCCAAGGCCAGCATGTAATCAGGTATTTTAGTTTTCAGATCTTCAGTTAAAGGTGTGCTGGTATTGAGATTTGGTTTTAATAATTACCCACTAGTCATGAATTAATAGTAACAGTTTAAGATAAAATAAAAACAAAATCCTTAGTTTAGAATATATTCCATGGTTTGAGTGGGGAATGGAGATACAATTAAATTTAGAAGGATTTTCATGAAATCTTCCTTTGGTAATGATAGTTTTTCCCCCCCCTCACAAATGATATTCCTGAGTATTTCATTATGACATTCATGTCTGACCTTGTGAAAACCTTTGCATTCCTTGTTAGGAGCTTTATTTGGAGGATTTCTTGGAAGGAGAATCTCAATCTGGATGATGAAATGTTTTTTAATATTCCCATCACAAGAATTCCCAAGAATATATGGAGCATGATGAGGTGGGACAGACATGAGCAGACACTTATATCAGACACCTGGAGGTAGAAATCAATATGACACCAATTAGGATTCTGGGGAAATCATTACAACCCTCTTTCTGGCACTTACTCTCTAGAACTCCCACCGATGCCCTACACCTTGGAAGGGTGATGGTGCAATCCAGGCTAGAGTGGGGAGGTAGTGATTGAGGTTCCTTTCTAGGTATCCTCATAGACATTCAACTGTAGGTTGGGGTCAGAAGTCAGACCACAGTGATTGGCATAATTAGTGGTTGCAAGAACCACAATGAGTGTTTGGGTAACTTCTGTTACATTTTACTGACCACAGTGATTAAGCCCAATTGGGCCTGGTCTCTGTTGGGGCCCAGATTGTTACAAATTGAGATCTTGGCTGAGTCAATTTGATCTCAGGATGATTTGAGGACTTATCTCCATGTTTCATCTTCCTGTGCAGAGGTGGGCTTATGTCTCATCCTTTTGAAATGAGTGGGCTCTGTGACCACTGTAAGAAGTACAATGGCTAGAAAAATCACTGTGCTAGTTTTTGACTCAGGACTCAGGAAACTAGCACCTTCCACTTTCATCTCTAGAAGACTATGGTATGCCTGAGTCACCATGTAAGTCTGTCCACCCTGATTCCACCATTTTGGAAGTGTCACAGGCAGGTTGATGGTCCTATCAATGTGGCAAGAATGTGGCATAATTTCAGAGATGTAGTAAGATGATCCAGTTGTAGAGGTCAGCTCATCACATATGAGGATTATATTCTGTAAATTTGAGAATCTTCTTTCTCAAGAGAGTTCTCAGTATGTTAGGTCAAATGTGTCAATGAACAAATTATAATATAACCTGTGAAGTATATTGTAAATATAGGATATTATTTTATTATTGAAGGTAGAAAAAGAATGAAGGCTATAACGCCAAATATTTTTAAATGGTAAACACATTATTTGGGAATACTATTTGTTATGAATAAGAGGGAATTCTGTTTTATTTTTTCTGGCTGAGATACGGGTTTTTAATCTTTAATAATGGTAGCTATCCTGCAGTCAGCTTGATATAATTTTAATAAAAGTCTTAGGTGAAATGAACATTAGACTGAGCAATTGAAAAATTCAGTCCTGCTATTTGTTAGGTGGCCAAGAAATAACCATATTGTCTTTTCTTCATCCATATGATCAGGTGAATGGATCATTGTGTGGCTGTTTTCTTATCAAAGGACAGAGCTTATTTCTCAGGCAAATAATTGAATGGTCATACCATGATTTGGTTTTGTGCTTGGGAAATATTAGCTTGGCCTGGCTCCAGTGAAGCTGTGCCCATGGGAACCATCTATCACTGTAGAGATGGGTGGAAATTTACTGGCATTGTGATTAGCACATCAGTCAATAGAGACTCAACCTCAAAGGGATGCAATTGGAGTGATGCAAGCCTGCACATTTTCACCACTTTTGAAAATGGCACTCTGCCCTCTTTTAGCCCAGACTTATTACCCAAAGGAGTACATTTTATTAATGATGTTTTTTAAGGTGTGAATTGCAAACTATTTTCAAAATAAGCTCAAAACACAACCAAATGACAGTCACAGTCCCTTAAATAATTTATAATTAGCATACTTGACTTGCTTTTTTTGCAACATTACCTATTTAGATGACATTTAAATTATTTTGATAACTACATGGGTTGTTTCTTATTTAAGTCCTTGGGCAATTAAAGTAGCTGTTTTAAATATCTTTTTAAAATCACTGGGTACTTTAGTTCTACCAAAATAGCTCCTCATTAAATGGCTGAATAATTTGTTCCTTGTTTTGGACCTAAGTTGGAATAACCAAGTTGAAACTCTAATGCATCCTAATTTTTGGTTCTTCTGTAAAAGAAGCTTCATGTGAGTAAATTCTCATTGAGATCAGATATTTAGTTATGCTGATGTGATCCTAGAAAATTGATTTGCACAATTTTCCACCTTCTACTTACTGGTTCCATTGGGTAACTGGCTGGGTTTTGAGAGCTCACAGAAATACCCTATGCTGAACTTTGGATGTGGCCTTAGAAACTTACTTGAATATTAAGTTCCTATTAATTTGAGCTGCTTTTTTGAATTGTTGAAATACAGTTATTTCAAAACAGGGCACAATTATATGATAATTAAAACATGTTAGTAATTGAGCTGTTTTATCTGTTTATATGGATTGTGTTCACATTATGAAAAGTCTTGAGTTTTGAAAAAATTTTAGCTTGATTTAATTTCATCTCTTTTGAAAAAATATCAAAACATAAGCATCTTTTGGCCTCTATCCAGATCATGAAATTGAGCAAATAAAAGTTTGTTTATCAAAAGAGTAAAACAACAACAACAAGAAAGACAAACAAAAAGAAAAAAAGTGTTTTTATCTGTTTCAGAGATGTGCTATAAGTAAGGGGAGGCATGGAAATAGCTGGAGTGTCTAGGATTGCTTCAGAGATATTTTCTGATTCCCCTTTTTTCATTCATCTCTTTATTTCTGTCTTAGATATCTATATATCTTTCTATCATCTATCTGTCTTATCTATCTATCTATCTATCTATCTATCTATCTATCTATCTATCTATCTATCATCTTTCTACTTTCATTTTGTACCAAGGTAGTTTAACTTTTATTTTTCTACTAAAAACTTCTGAGAAGGAAATTATTCAGTATTTTCCTTTGTTTAAATTAATGATACATTAGATTTCTTTTTTATTTTTAATGTAAGAATGAGTTGTGCTTTTGTATACACATATCAATATGTATATAAAAGCAAAAACATTTATTTGTGAGGGTGGTGGTAGTGATATTGTGGGATATGCAGATGATTTGCTTTGAGATAGGATGGTGAAATCAAGAAAGGTTGTTTATGGATTAATCCCCTCTCCTGAAGAATTCCATGAACACATTAAATTTGAGTCTAAAATGGTATAATAATTTCCATTTTTAAAGATGCTGTTGTAGATAATTCCATCTCCACTAACCTGGTCTCATCTTTCAAGAAAATCAAAGTAAATTATGGAGACTTACCAACATAAATAGGCTGTTTAAAGGCCTTAATTAGAGACATGTACTATTGATGGTGCATGTACTCAGGGAATAGACATTCCAAAGGACACAGGATTACTGCTGGTTCATTGATGATAATCCAAGGCACTCCCTAAACAATAGCATCACGTATTATCCAGGATTTTATTGGAGAAATTATCTCCACAAAAAATTCAGATGCATGAAAAGCACAACTACTATAAAGTCAAATTCCTACATTCAAGTCCAGGCTCTGTTACATATTAACTGTATGAACTTGAGAAAATTCATTATTTTTCTCTTTCTCAGCTGTACAATATGCCTCATCACATGTAGATGTGAGTATTAAATAATAAAATATGTGTAAGTAACTAGCAAAATGATTGGTCCATAGAAGGTGTTTAGCAATTTATTATAATAATTATTATTAATATTAGTTTAGTTTGATATGGATATCTGCATATAGACAGTATGTCTATTAAATTGCAATTTTTTTTTTGCTTTTATCTGGAGACCAATAATAATTTCTTATTTATGTCATCTTGTTTAAGTCATCAGATAAATTATATGAATGTATGAATGAATAAATGGATGAAAACAAATTAAAATGAGTTACTTTTCACCATATTATTTGGTGAACATAGCAAAAATTGATAATATTTAGTGTTAGTAAGGCTGTAGGGGAAAATTACCTTTAGCATACTGTTGTTGGGGGGGAAATCTGGTAAGACTTTTGTGAGAGTAATGTTACAAAACATGTTCAAGTTAAAATATGCATACTCTGACTTGGTGCTGATGTTTCTAGGAATTTCTCCAAGAGAAGTATTCAAATCTAGTAAGTAAATATGTGTGTAAAGGGATATTCATCACAGCATACGTATAAGGCAGAGTACTAGAAATACTATAAATATCAGGCAGAAATGAGCTGGTTAAGTGAATTATGGTGCAATCATAAAATGGAATAATATATAGCAATTAAAATGGAAAATGAATGAATAGTGACATCAAATAATGTCCTTATAAATTGTTAAATTAAAATATTCAAGTCCTAATACAAAATATATATATTGATAATGTTCTTACATATTTTTATATAGTGTAAGATACATAAATGAATGTACATATACAATATACCTACATAAAATTGCATATCTGAAGATCATGAACTAAACTGCTAATACAGAGTTTAGTGAGTGCTTGTGGTTGGGAGTGGTCCTTTGACTTTAAACTTTCAATTACTCTACCATTCCAAGGGTCTTGCTTTACTTTTTCTAATTAATTAATTAATTAATTAATTGATTGATTTCTCCCCCCTTCATTGTCTGCTCTGTGCATTCACTGTATGTTCTTCTGTGTCTGCTTGTCTTCTCTTTAGGTGGCACTGGGAACTGATCCTGGGACATTCCAGAGTGGGAGAGAGGTACTCAATCTCTTGTGCCACCTCAGATCCCCAATCTGCTTTGTCTCTTATTGTCTCTCCTCTGTGTATCTTTTCATTTCATCATCTTGCTGTGCCAGCTCTCTGAACAGGCCAGCACTCTTTGTGGGACAACACTGCTGCATGGTCCAGCACTCCATATGGGCCAGCTTTCCATGTGGGCCAGCATTCTGTGTGGGCCAGTTCTCTTCTCAGGCCAGCTTGCCTTCACCAGGAGACCCAAGGGATTTAATCCTGGACCTCCTATATGGCAGATCGGAGCCCAATCACTTGAACCATATCCACTTCCCTTTGTTTTCATAATTTATAAAAATAGCAATAAAAAACCCTTCCATTTTATTCAAATGACTCATTTTTGGTTAGAACTGCAGGCTATTTTAGAAAATGCTTTTTGAAGATTTGACTTTTAAAGTTAATTCAAATCTTGCATACTAATAAGGTTTGATGAGTCATGATATCCTGTTAGTCAACTGGGCATTTAAGTTTGATGGAAACCTAAAGACAGAGGTTCTGTTTTTAAATGGTGATTGCCATCATTCTTCTCACCCTGGTAAAAGAAATGGGATGCTGCTCCAAGCATCCAAATGATTAAAAAATCATTTAATACTTACAATCACCATTTCAGATAGAGAATATTAATTTCCCATTTTATAGAGAATAAAACTGAAGCACAGAGAGGTTGTCAAGCATAGAATAGAAGGAAGAATCAGGAATTTTGCAGAGATTTAGTTAAGACTAAAGTTCTCACTATATTTTCCCCAAATTAACTGTGGTCTAGCTAGACACATCTACTCAAGGCAACGTGCACCAAGGAGTATATGTGACTAAGTTTTATGATATGCCTACAATATGACAGTCATTTTAATGTCTGAATGTCTGTACTACACTTTTAGTATACTTAAATGTTTATAAGTTTAAACATTACATTTTAAGCTGTAATGCCAGGCACTTTATATGTGAGATAGAATAATGCTGAAAATGAACCAACTGAAAATTAGAGCAAATATATAACCTCTAGTCAATACCATCTGTGGAAGGTCCATAGCAAAGTCATGTTATATGATGTCAAAATTCATATCTTTGGCTACATACACCATATTTGACCTTTCTCTTTTCATGTCTTGTCATTCTGTTGCTCTTACAGTTCACTTTCCTTTCAATTTTCTAAATTATCATATCAAGGTCTAACATTTTCATCTTCTTTAAAATGCATAGATCACACTGGTATCTTTCAATTCTGGAACTTATATTGTTTGCACATTGTTTCATTTATACTTATCTTGTTTCCATCTTTAAGGAAAGGATTTTTCTTGTATTCCCCAAACTGTCTGCCATTGTATAGAACTTTAGAAATATTTACTGTCTAGGTAATAGACAATTGAAGTAAATATAATTTCACACTTCTTCATTTGAACAATACTATGAAGGGTGGCCTTTCACTGGGGCTCACTACAGAAAGAAAAAACAGTGTTATAGAGAGGATCTGATAGCAATGATCCAACCCTGAACTGGAATTCTAAGGTATGATTTAGCAGATGGATTTGGTTAATGCATTCCTATGATTGTAAATGGTAGGGGTGATAAATTGGATCTTTGAGCCTAGATGCCAATGGACAAGCAGCTAAGCTTTCACAATGGCAAGCTCATTTAGGGAGACAGGGACTTGTAGCATTGTGGTCAGGGACCCAGAGTCCAATGCAAATGCAATTTTCTTTTTATGAATTCAATTCATGGGTTTAATTAAATGGCTAGAGGGTACACAGCACAGCATTAAGAATTTAGTGAAATGAGACTAAATTAGCTAAGCTTAAGCACCCACATAAAGAGATAAGACCAACATGCAATAGATACAAAAATTGAGCAAAGAAGTTAATTTAATTATTGCCAACATGGTACAAAACTATGCAGGGGCATGTAATAAACCCTCAAGGTTATGCTGGGCAGAGGGAACATTGGGAGGAAATGAGGTGAATGGTGATGGATTTTGTTGATAGCAACGGGCATGGTCAGAGGCAGCAGGAGGTCAACAGCTTTTAGGAATGAAAAATATTCATCATGAATATTTCAATAATGCTCTCCATAGAATTTCATGCTTGTTACTAACTTTGATCTTCACAACAATATTGTGGTGCAGAATATAAAATTCATGGAGGGGATGCAAAAGATGGTTGTTAGGAGCCTGAAATATGAACCTGACAAAACACTTTAAACAAGTTTCATAATTTCTCTAACCCTCATCCAGTGCATCAGAAAAAGACAGCATAATAATGGTTCATACCTCATATTGTTTCATTGTAATTAAAAGAAAGAATCAGGACTTTATTATTGCATTATTTTATTTTTGCAGGATTTGAATTTTAGGAAAGTTGATATGTAGCCAAAAAGTGGCCTGACTGGGACACAAAGCTAAGTTTGCTCACACTGAACCCATGGTTTTTGGCACAGTATAAAACAGGCTGAGCTGTGTGCTTTGGCAGTAAGAGATGGGCCTGTTTGTGGTGAGAGGGAGAAGTACAAAAGAGGAGGATGATTGTATTGAGGATGGTTTTTAATGTCAGGCTGAGAAGTTTAGATGTATTTTAGTAGTCAAAAAGGAAGTGTGATATATTCATTGATTTTAAGACAGAAGGAACATTATCTAATCTACTGCATGTTGTTTAAAAATATTTCATCATGAGATGACTCAAAGGAAATTGTACTTGGAAGTGCAAACAGTTAATGTGGATAAGAGTTGAGCTGTTAGGTTTGAAAGGGACAGCATCTCTAAGATGCCTTCTTTGAGTTTCTGATATTCCATTGATCAACCACAACTACCTCATATTCCAGCTAAGGGAACAAAAGTCCACAGTGACAAGCAATGAAACAAGGCATCCTAAGGAGGTAGAATGACAATCTTGAATAAATTGTTACCCTGATTTCCAAGAATGCATTCCTTCTACATTATGAGAATGCTTCAAGAACTAATGATGTTCTCAGACTCAAGATGGTAGAGGCTGGAACTAGTTGACATTGAAGATTTGCAAAGAGTCTTCTAGGAGTAGTATAATTTGTTTAGCATGGTGAAGGATAATAAGAACAGACCTCTGCATATTGAGATGAGTCTTAGAGAACATGTAAATTTATCTAAAAAATAGTCCTCTAATATATTCCAACAGAATGACAGACAGCTTCTACTTAAATACCTTTGGTAAAGAAACTTTTTCTACTTACCAGAGCTGGTTTTTTTTTAAACTGTACAATTTGTTCTTGGCTGCAATAGCTATTGAATTTAACTGGTAGAGGCTGCTGTTCATTTCTTCAGTGTACAGTGTAATAGTTATGAATGTGTGCTTCAAAGTGAAACTACCTGGATTCATTATCCCCACTCACCTTAGATGAGAGGGTGAGTGTCTCCAAGCCTTAGATCCCTCATCTCCAAGATGGATTTTGTAATAGTAACCACCTTGGGTGATGTGGAAATTAGATAATGCACATGACTGAGCAGCCACATTGTTGGTACATAGTGAGTGGAAAACAAAGGAATTGTTTTATTGATATTTTTATTATCCTTTAGAATCCTTTGTTGCATCTGGAAACACTACTTCATAAAGAATGGAAGAGATGATTTGTAGTGATACAGGTTATTTATTTATTTATTTATTTTTGAGATTCAAATGCATTTGCCAGTAATTTATTTCCAGCCAGAACAAAACCACTTATTTGCAGAGATGGCATCAGTTAAATTGTGGACCTGGGCCTTCCCGGAGCAGAGGAAGAAACTCAAGGTTTAGTTTCTGAAACCAGTGGCACATCTGGAATATGATTAGTATCATTTAAAAACAAAGCCAATGGTTGTGATTTCTAGTTTTAGGATTAGATTGTTCTTATATATAATTAGAAAATGTTAGAAATGTATGTTAGAATTGCACAATTGTCTTGTTAAATGAAATGAGCACAGGAAACATAAATCTATCTCAATGGATGTCTGTGAAAATTATATCATGAAACATAGTGTTTCACACATATGGAGCACCCTGAAAAGATGAAATTGAATTCAAACATTTTTCACTACTCTTAGCCTCAGTATTTCAGCCATAAAATGAGGAAAATATCACATGGTTGATATTACTGCCTGAGACACAGCAGGGACACATTAAATATTAGCTCTATGTAATAATAATAGTAAAAATAATAAGCCAATTTGAGAAGGAAGACATGTAGATGGAAAGAGTATAGTTCTTAATAAGTGGAGAGCCCTTGTTATATGACATATCTATCTTGTAGGCTTTCAACTAGCTTATTCTAGGTGCTTAATAAGTATTTGAAATAAATTAATGAAAATTCATATGAAAATTTTCAAGTTCTTAAATATACCTGGTGATATATAGAGGTCAACAACCCAGCTTGGTTTCCCCCAAAAACAGATGCTGAGAGAAGGACTTGTATGGAGATATTTTCTTTTGTAAAATTGAATAGAAGCACTGATAAGAGTGAAAAATGGGAAGGAATGAAAGTTAACCCAATATTTTGTTAAGGTGATTAGCATTTTTCCACTGGCTCTTAAATCCTAATGGGTAAGTATTTCCCTGGGAAGTGTTAACTCCCTCATATTTCTAGGCATGCATATGCAGTAGAATGATAAATCTGAGTCCCCAAAGTGTCTCAAACAGCAAGTGCCAAGGCAGAATGCAAGAGATGAGTTCATGAGAAGAGATATTGTTAGGAGGATTCAGTGGAATAAAGCTGCTGCCAGGCTGTAATTGTGAGCAGCTCTTTGCTGTAAAAATGGAGAAAAGTAGTAGGTGAAAAAGGAGTAAAACAATACAAAAAGTGCCCAAGACACTGAATGATTACTAATTAAAAATAATATTGCTATTGCAGATTTTCCAGCTCATACTTATGTGCTTATGCAATCACATAGTTAATACAGAGTCAAAACAATGTGACAGAATTCATTCTTTGGGGTATTACAAAGAATCCAGTGGCGTGGAAAATATTCTCTGCTGTGTTTTTAATCATGTTCCCATCACTGTGACCAGTGATAGGAACCCTACTCATTGTGGTAACCATGATCACAAATCAGAGTCGAGATTACCTATTTATTTTTTCCTTACTTTGTTTTTCCTCATGTATGTTACCTACTCCTCTGGTGTTGCCCCCAAGATGATTGTGGACTTCCTCTTTCAGTGCACTACCATCTCCCTGGAAGGCTGCATGACCCACCTCTTTGCAGAACATTTCTGTGGTGGGGTGGGGATCATCCTTCTCATCATTATGGCCTATGACCACTATGTGGCCACATGTAAGCCCCTGCACTACCAGACCATCATGAGTCCTCGGCTATGCTGCCTGCTGCTGGGAGGGGCCTGGGTTGGGGGATATATGCATGCAATGATACAGTTTCTCTTTATGTACCCAAATACCATTCTCTGGCCCAATATCATTGATGACTTTATGTGTGATTTGTTTCCATTGTTGAAACTGGCCTGCATGGACACCCACATCCTAGGACTTCTTGTCATCCTCAACAGTGAGGTGATGTGTGTGACCATCTTCTCTGTGCTCATTGACTCCTTTGTGGTCATCCTTTGCCCTCTGAGGTCTTGCAGCTCTGATGGGCAGTGCAAAGCCCTCTCCACCCATGGCTCCCACTTCACAGTGGTCCTCTTGTACTTTGTGCCATGTATCTTCTTGTATTTGAGGCCTGTGGCCACTTACCCCATAAACAAGGCAATTGCTGTGTCCTTTACAATTGTTGAACCTATGTGAAATCCCTCGATCCATACCCTGAGGAATTCAGAGGTGAAAAAATGTCATGAGAAAACTGTGAAAGAAATGAGGAACTCTGGGTGGTCACTAGCTAACATGCTAAAAATCTTTTCTTCAAATACATTCAAATACATTGAGGACTTACCCTTACCATCCACTCCAATCCATTGCATATCAAGTAGTCAGTGGCATCTCATATGCATTCACATCAGGTTATGAAGCAATGTTCTCCCTACTCATGTTTCTGTTGACATCACCAATACATTTTATACTCTATCTTGTCTCTCACAAGACTCTGGCTGCAGGTTTGTTTGTTTTTTTTTCCTTTTCTTAAAAACCTGTCTTTTATACTATCCAAACTTTCCCTAGTATATTAGTTTCTTAGCTTGTTAATTAAATACCACACAAAGGGTTGGTTAAACAGCAGGAATTTATTGGCTGTAAATTTCAGAGGTTAGAAGGCTTGCTTTCTCTTGGAATTGTTATTTTTATGGGTGACCAGAAATCTTGAGGTTCCCTGACTTTTCTGTGATATGGCAATGTACATGGCAGTGACTTTTCCTTCCTCTCCTGAGTTCTGTTCACATCCAGTTTCTGGCTACATTTGTGACTTTCTCTCTGTACAATTTCCTTTGCTAATAAGGTCTTCAGCTATATTGGATTAAGGCCACCCTTGTTCAGTTTGGGAACACTTGACTAATAACATCTTCAAAGTTCATATCTACAAATGTGTTCACACCCACAGGACCAGGTGTTGGGACTTGAACACACCTTTAAATGGGACAAGCTTCAATCCACAAGACCCAATTTAGGGCTTTTTTTCTCATTCTTCTCTCTGGTGGAATCCTTTTTCTCAGAAGCATCACCTGGGTGGAGCCATCTTATTTTTTCCCATTTTCAGATCAACTCTGCACTCCTCAGAGATGTCTTTCCTCATAGCTTTATCTATGTTATTCTATACTCTTCCTCCTGTATATGTACTTAATATCAGTGATCTCAAAGTATAATTTAAAATTTTTGTTTATGTTTATATTCTACTTTTTTCCTCAAAATTGTAATCCATCTTAGGGTAGGGATTATGTTTATTCATTCATGCTGCAAACTCAATGCTTACTCCCACTCACTTAGTAGGTGTTTAGTCTGAATGAATATAAATTTAAATGAAATTCTTTGATATTTGATAATTAAATAGTTGGGAAAGAAGAAGGAGAGGATAAACACATATAAAAATTTAGAGATTAGAATATCCCCAGTTTGCATGCAGCAAGGTGTCCATTTTGTAAGAAGAACCAATATTTTAAGCAGTAAATATTAGACCTGGGCAAACAAGGTCTTGTCCTCAGCACCACACCATGAAGTGATTTCTATGAAATTTCCCAAGATCTCCTCTAGCACCTGGGACTGCATAGGGTCTAAAATGACTTCTGGGTGGGACAGAAGTCATTATCCTGGACCCAACTGCTTGGGCCCTGTTCCTGTTTCTCCCTTATAGGGTATTCTGTATTTTGCATCAATGACATTTTCCCCAGCCCTGTGCCAGGGACTTTGGTTCCAGGAGGGTGAGCTGTCAAGACAATGGCTGCAGGCTGGCTCTTTATTTCTTTCACAAGATTGTTCTACCTTGCTTTACCAGAATGGTGCTGACATTCTGATTTTGGGGAACAGAGGACACCTTTAGGGATTTAGGCTACAAATGGCACTCTGCTGACTCTTGTCCCTGGGCCATGGATGTAGGCTTTACCAACTCCCATTTGTCCATGCTCCAAGAGTTGTGCTGCCATCTATAGCACTGAGGATGGTGGTGGTGATACAGACATTCTTCCCTGCTCTGCATCCCACTATCTGGCACCCATAGCAGTTGCCCCAGTCCTTCCACAGGCTCTGTGACATGTTTCAAACAGTTCTCCTAAGATCATGGCACCTATCTCTTTCAGTGGCTTTCAAGACTATTGTTCTTCAATGCATAGTGCCTTTCCAACTGATTCCCTATCTGGCCACTGATAGATATGGTAGTATTTTACTCCCCTGTGTTGGTCTTAAGCTATGTCCAGTGAGAGACATTACATTCCAGAAATGCAGTGATTATGGCCTAAAGAATTCAAAGGAGAACATGGGTTGAAAGTGCATAGTTCTATACTTATTGTATAAAATTATGAAAGTTAATTTAACATGACCAGGAATAAATATTGTTTTTCCTATCTTGCAGTGTGATTATCAGAATTACATTAGTGGTCATCATCAATAAAGTAATCCTTGAGATAGTCACTGGAAGCCAGTACTTATGGATCACCAGATGATTGACACAGAATCATGACTAATGTTTTAAATAAAGAGCATCAGATAAATGGTATTAAGGACCTGCAGGGGAAAGTTATAGGTTAAAATGTACCCCCCAAATTATAAGTTTAAGTCTTAACCTCAAGTCCCATGAATGACCTATTTGCAAATAAAATCTTTGAAAATATGAGTAATTGATTCTAAACTGGATTAGAGTGGGTCGTAATCCAATATGACTGGTGGCCTTGTAAGTAGAAGAGATTTAGACACCTTCAGAGAGACACAGAGAAGAAAGCCATGTGAAGAGTGATGCAGAGATTGGAGTTACACTGCTATAAACCAAGGAATGCCAAGGATTGTTGGTAAGTGCTAGAAGCTAGGAAAAGGTAAGGAAGGACTCTAATTTACAGGTTTCAGAGAGAGTATGGCTCTTCTGACACCTTGATTTCTGACTTCCAGCCTCCAGAAATGTGACACAATAAAATTCTGTTGGTTTATGCCACCAAGATTTTGGCCTGTGTTATATCAATACAAAGTCATTATTTTAATCCACACAGGCTCCAAAGATAACAAAAAGAGATAGTTCCAGGACTCCAACAGAAAGAGAGGTGTCTATGCACTAGGAACACACTTTATGTGCTATGATTGGACAATACACAAATGTATAATCACCTGTTTACCCACAAGTGTAAATCTGTAGAAATAAATATAGTGTTATCTCACATTGGCCTATGGATTTTGTAATATGTTCTTAAGTCAAATTGTTTATAATTTTTATTTTTTTATTTTTATATACTTTTAAAAATTTTTTAAAGAAACTTATATTACATAAATATTACACAAAAAATATAGGGGGATACCTATATGCCCTGCTCTGTAGCACTCTCACATTTTCACATATCAACAACATCCTTCATTAGTGTGGTACATTTCCCAAAATTGATGAACACATCTTGGAGCATTGTCACTAAGTGATGATTGTAGTTTACATTGTAGTTTATGCTCTTTCCCATATATTTTTGTAAGTTATTACAAGATATGCAATGGCCTGTATCTGCAACACCTACTCTCCAGTTCATTGGATTCACCCAGGACAACTAACAATGACATGATGACTGAGAATAACCATCTCAAGGAACAGAGAGAGTCTGCAACTGCAAGCAAGAGAGTCCCATCCATCTGTACAATGGGATTTAAGCCCCCTCTCAAATAGAGGTGGAGGGGGCATCACCACCACAGAATCCTGAGGACTGGGGAATGGATGATGGCGGACTAGAGTAGACTTACAGTTGTTCTGTAGATTTGTGAACCTAGTAATGGAAAATTGTTTATGATTTGTAAATTTTTTTTAAAAATTGTCAAGTATCTTGCAAATGTTATTTGTGTGATTCTGCACACCCTAGGGGAGACCTTATTTTAGAGACATCAATTCTGTGATGAATTAACTAAATCACAAAGAAAATGACAGTTTTTTTAATGGAAATTGATAAGAAATTCTAAAACATATAAGAATGTGTGTCTGTGGTTGAATAGCCTTGGTAATTAAAGAGAAGAATAGAGATGGGAGACTAGCTCTACTAGATATAAGAACATATTATCTTAGAGCTCTGGTTTGTAAACATTTTGCTATAGGCCCAGTACTAAAGAATTCTAAAGAACAGAAAAAATTGTCAAGAAATTAAACCATGTATCTTGGAAATTTAGTGTAAATTATGTTATTTAATAAATGATGGATGTGGAATTTTAAATTAGTAGGGAAGAATTGGTTAATGGATATATAGATAAATCCTGGAAGGGCAGGTCATTATATATATATATATATGGTATTAAAATGTAAATTTGTGGGACTTAAAGATGTAACAGCTTATTAACATTTGAAAATACTGGTATTTGATATTCTTTTAAAGAAAACTTGCCTCCAAATTTTAAGCTGGAAAGTCATTGGGATAGCTTTAGAAAAAGAACTACATGACTTTTTAGGTTTTCAATAAGTACATTAAGAATTGTGTCCAAATTGCTCATAATGTCTCTGCTGAGCTTCAAAACAGCAAATAAAATCTTAATTATGAAAGGAAAATTCTGTATATACAATGTATATAATATATATATAGACAAGGAACAACAAAAATAATTATTGAGAGATAAAAATAATATTTTGGGTGATTCTATATACTGTTGCACATTTGTACCTAAAAATAAGCTCTCTTTGTTATCCCAGTACAAGAATAGCACTTGTCCTCATGGATCAATGCTGTGCTCTGTCCCAGAATTCAGCTCTTGCATTTAGTAAGTAAGCACATTTTGCCCTAAATGCTGTAAAAAATACACTATAGTCCTTACTATTATACACAATATTCTATTCTTGAATATAAAGTAGGAATGAAAGCATCTTCAAATCATAATTCTGGAGCAGTTAAAAAAAAAGAAAAAAAAAACAGGGAAAATAATTGGTTGGGGACAAAATTTTTTCAAACACTTTAACTCATCAAATTTCTTTAAACCATGTCCTGGAAAATCATACTGATAGGAATTTTCCAAACCTTGGGGAGAAGTGAGCGGCAATTCTACAGGTTTATAAACTTTCAAGGAAACCCAATGAAAATTCCAGTTGGAAAACAAGGAAGGAATTTTTGCCTCTTTACTTTTTCTCCTGAGATCATGCTGAAGACAGCATTGTTGAAGCAACAAGGAATGCCCTCTACATTTGTGCCAGAGATGATCATCCTCTTTCCCTTAACTGTATAAATAAGACTTGGAAACAACTTTGTCTGGCAACTGAATGGACTTTTCTCCATGTTTTCTTTTTTTCCTAATAATAATTTTTTAAAATTAATTTTTTAAAATCTCCATGTTTTCTGATGAGAAATTGGTACTTAATCTGGTTGGGGCTAGCTGATACATAACATGTTGCTTTTCTCTTAGAACTTCTCTTTCCTTGGCTTTTGGCAGTTTGACTATTAAGGGTCTCAGCATGGTCCATTTTAAGTTTATCATATTTTCAGTTCCTTTGACTTCTTGTATGAATATATTCAAGTCTTTAATCATATTTGAGAAGTTTTCTATAATTATTTCTTTGATTCTGTATTAGTCAGCCAATGGGGAGTTGATACAAAATACGAGAAATTGGTTTTTATAAAGGCTATTTATTTGGGGTACAAGCTTACATTCCCAAGGCCTTAAAGAGTCCAAGTCAAGGTACCATAAAAGGTATTTTCTCACCCAATATCATTGGCCACTTGTTGGAGCAAGATGGCTGGAAATGTCTGTGAGGGTCCAGCCCTCTTTCTTCTTTTTAAGACTCTGTTGTCCCCAGCTCCTTCCAATATCAGCTATAGGCTGTTATAAGACTCATCTATCTCCCTAGGGCTTGTTTCTCTCAGGGCTCAGCTGCAGCTGTAGGCTATTAGGCTAATCTCACTTCCCAGGACCTCTGCTGTGTCTACAGAGCCATCTCTATTTCTCTGTGTTTTTCTCCTGTGTGTTTATTTCCTGGGTCTCCAGCTCAAAACTCCAACCTTCCTTTTCTGCAGTACAGTTTCTCTGTGAGTCCCAGTCCCCTTGGTGACATAATCCAATATCTATTTTTAGAATTGATAAACAATATCAAACTGCAACAGAGTCCTTCTTCCCTTTCCTTTCTTCTTTTCCTTCTGGACTCTGATAATTCATATATTGGTAAGTTTAATGGTTTCTCATATGTCTTTTAAATTCTGTTCACTCTTTTCTTTCTTTTTTCTTTTTGCATCTTTGTCTGAATAATTTCAATTGTCTTGTCTTTGAGTTCACTGATTCTTCCTTCTGTCAGTGGCAATCTGCTGTTGAAGCCCTTTAGGGAATTTTTTTTTTTCATTTAAATTATTGTGATTTTCAACCCCAGTAATTCTTTTTGGTTCCTTTTTAAAATTTATATCCTTTATTCGGATTCTCATATTGTTCATTCATTTTCATGATATCCTTTAGCTCTTTATCTGTGTTTATCTTTTTGAGCCCACTGAAAATCACTATTTTAAAGTCTTTTTATTTTGTTCCTTTCTATGGGACTTCATTTGTTTGTTTTTGTTTTTGGTTCGTTTTTGTAGTTGTAGTAGCCTTGTAATTTTTGTTGAACACTGTATATTTTAATATTTTAATGTGTTAGCTCCTTAAATTTGTAATGCAGCTAGTGAAATGACAGAGATTTCCTTGAATGCCAGAAGCTAAAAATACAAATAAAGCAAAGCAATACATATATACATACATACATACATACATACATACATACATACAGAAAGAAAGAAAGAAAGAAAGAAAGAAAGAAAGAAAGAAAGAAAGAAAGAAAGAAAAACATATTTATGGTCTTTTAAATATGGCTCTGCATTGACTGGTGCTCTCCAGAGTTTAGTCAAACTACCAAGAATTCACAGCTCAATGTAAAAGTGAAGTGCAGTGTCTCTTTTCTAAGCCTGAGTCTTGTCCTGGCCTTTAATTGATATGGCCTTGAGAATTTTGTTGTTTACAGGAAACCAGATTTCAGTAATCTTTTGCCACATGCCACTTTGACTTAATTGCTTTGTGCACTCCTTTAGCTGTCCACAGGCTGATTTTGCCAATATGGCAAGTTCTGGCAGAGCCAATAAAAACATTCCAGTTTCAGTCTTTCAAGCTGCCACCTGGTAAGATTCTCACCCACATTAGGTACTCCCATGTACATAGGGGTTATTCTGCTCCCTCTTCTGGAGGGATATGGACCCACAATGGGAATGCAAGCTGCTCCACATCATAATGTGAAGACATTAGGGGAGGGGCGAGCAAGAGTACCATGAGTTTATCCTGCCATTCTTTAAAAATTTATTGTTATTTATTTCTTGCCATCCCCTTTATTGTTTGCACTTGCTGTGTCTGTTCATCTTCCTTATTTCTTTAGGAGGCACCCAGAGCTGAACTTGTGACCTCTGATGTGGGAGGGAGGTGCCTAAACACTTGAGACACCTCTGCTCCCTGCTTTTTGTTGTGTTTCTTTTGTTTTTCCTCCCTGCATCACTTGTTGCATAATCTTGCTGTGTCAGCTTTCATGACTGCCCCTTGCACCAGCTCACTGTCTTCTTTAGGAGGCACTGGGAACTGCTGCTCCCTGCTTTGTTGTTTCTCTTGTTTTGTGTTTTCTTCTTGTGTCCTTTGTTGTGTCAGCTTGCTGCTCCTGCCCATCACGCCACTTTACTGTCTTCATTTGGAGGCACTGGGATCCAAACCAGAGACATCCCCTGTGGTAGGTGGGACCCCAGTTGCTGAGCTACATCCAATTCCCTCTCTTACCATTTTTAAAGCTGCATTTTCTTGATTTGGAATTCACCTAGTTACTGCACACATTTCATTTTTTTCTTGAGGTTTGAGGAAGATATCTCTGCCAGTTTTTGTTAGTCATTCAAAGATTCTATTAGAGAACAGAACTTTGGAGTGTCTCACATTTCCATCATGGTCATTTGTATCCAATATTTTTCCTTTCATGTCTAGATTATTTCACTCAACATGGTGTCATCAAGGTGTCCTGATGTGTGATGTATCAGAACTTCATTTTTACAGCTGAATAATAATCCACTGTATATATACCACATTTTGCTTATCTAGTCATGTGTTGATGCATTCTAGGGTTGTTTATACCCTAAAGCTATTCTGAATAAGGCTGCTAATAGATTCTTCTGATGCTTACTTTTAAGAAATAATTAGAGGCCTGCTCACCTGCCCATGTAAGGAAGACAGCACTATCAGTTCCTACCTTAAACAGAAACATTCTTTGTCTGTTCATTTAAATAGTTAACCAAAACCTTTTCCTCTACCTTATCTTTGAGATAAGCCAGTATATGTCTTCATTATCTTACTGCTTGGAATGATTGTGTTGCTTTAATGACCCCTCACATACACACTGCCTACCTGCCTCTTCACACAGACACCCTGACTTTTACTGTGAAAAAATTCTGAATAAAAATTGTGCTGGGGAACAGCTCAAGAGGATAGTTCCTTTAACTGTTCTCCCCCTCACCTCTCTCAACCACTGTGTTCAGAGTCATTTCATTGCACCATCATGAACTCTGCTGGACAAAGCTTCACAAGACTTTTCAGCATTGATTCCTGCACATAGAAAAATAGCAAATCTTGTGGGAAAGAAAGTTACAATAAATGAACATTAAAAAATACCCTGGAATAATAAAAAAGCACATTTGAGGAGGCAGAAGAAAGAACTGGTGAGCTTGAAGAAGTGGCCTCTGAAAGTGAACATACAAAAGAACAAAAGAGGAAAAGATTGGAAAAACTTAAACCAGGTCTCAGGGAACTAAATGACAGCAAAAGACATCCAAGCATACATGTCATTGGTGTCCCAAGAAGAAAGGGGAAAAAGGGCAGAAGGACTATTTGAAGAAGTAATGTTAGAAAATTTCCCAGACCTAGTGAAGGACATAGATATCCACATCCATGAAGCACAACATACTCCTATCTGGAAAAATCTGAATAGAACAACTCCAAGACACATAATAATCAGAATGTCAAATGCCAAAGACAAAGAGAGAATTCTGAGAGCAGCAAGAGAAAAACAATGCATAATATATAAGAGTTACCCAAAAAGAGTAAGTACTGATTTCTCACCAGAAACCATGATGGAAAGAAGATGGTGGTATGATATATTTAAGATACTGCAAGAGAAAAAGTTCCAGGAAATAATGTTACATCCAGCAAGAATATCTTTCAAAAATGAAGGTAAGTTTAGAATATTCACAGATAAACAAAAACTGAAAGAGTTTTTAACCAAGAGACCTGCTTTCCAGGAAATAATAAATTCTGTGCAACAGCCTGTAAAGAAAAGACAGAGAAAGAGTCCTGGAAGAGATTCTAGAAATGAAGATTATGCCAATAAATGTAACTAAAAGTGTCAAAAGATTGGTGAAAATAATATATGACAGATACAACCTAGATATTCAGGAATAAACGTAACCAACAATGTAAAGCACTTGTATTCAGAAAACTACAAATCATTTTTAAAAGAAATTAAAAAAAAAAAAACACCAAATAATTGGAATAACATGCCATGGTCATGGATTGGAACAGTAAATATCATTAAGATGTCAATTCTACTCAAATTAATGTACAGATTCAATGCAATCTTGATAAAAATTCCATTAGCATTTTATAAATAAATGGACAGCATCATTATCAAATTTTTTTGCAAGGGTAAGCTGTCCTGAATAGCCAGAAACATCTCAAAAAGGAAAAGCAAAATTGGAGGACTCTCATTTCTGAACTTTAAGTTATATTACCTAGATACAGTGATAAAAAGAGCATGATACTGGCATAAAGACAGACACACAGACTAAATAAGCTAAATCGATGGTTAAAAAACAGACCCTAATACCTACAGTCATGTGATTTCTGACTAATCAATTCAAACCCACCCAGCTCAGGCAGAAGAGTCCATTCAACAAATGGTGCTGAGGAAACTGGATATCCATAGCAGAAGTAGGAAAGTCCACTTTCTCACACCTTATACAAAAATTAACTCAAAATGAATCAAAAACCTAAATATAAAGGCAAGAACCACAAAGCATCTAGAAGAAAATGTAGGAAAATATCTTCAAGACCTGGTATTAGGTGGTGGATTCTTAAAGGAGATAAAGGAGGACTGAGATGGATGATTGATATTTAATGTATGTAGAAGTTTCATTAGCTTTATTGTAAAAGTATGGAAATGTACAGAGTTGATGGTAACACATTATATGAGTAACAGCTGTTTTATAAATGGTGATGTGGCTGAAAATGGTTGTCTTGGGATGTAAATGCCAATTGACAGAAAGCTAGAGAATAATCTAGGGACTAAATAGCACAGTAAACCCAGAGGTGGACGAGAATTGTGGTTGATTGTAGAGATGTAAGAGTGTCCTTTGTGAGCTAGAGCAGATGTACATCACTATTGCAGGGTGGTCAGAATGTGGAGAAGCATGAGAAAAATATAACTGCAGTGACCTAAGTATTCGTGATAACAGTAATAATGTAACATTATTGGATCTGTGCCAAAGATGACCTATGTTGATAATGGGGAAGAATGGAAAATGTGTGACAAATGTATACTGTGGACCTGGTAATACTTGGATGATATTATCACATAATCTGTAATGAATATTCCACCATGGTGTAGTGTGTTGATAGAGGGGTGTTGTTTCGGAATTCTGCAAAGGTGCATCATAGTTTTGTAAATTTCCAATTTCTGTCATAAAAATATATTTGTAAAATGATAATATGGTGGGTTGGGGAAAAATACAACAAATGTAAGATAAGGATATAATTAGTAGTAAGATTTTGACAATAGTTTTTCATAATTTCTAACAAATATATCATGACAATGCAATGTGTTGGTGGATCATTGATGTTTGGGACCCCTGTATGATGTTATGAATATTTGCTTTCTAAGTTCACAACTTTTACTATACACTTATTGTTTATGTATGTTCATGTATAACTGATATAAAAATAACAATAATAGGGTGGTTTGGGGGAAAATACTTTGGCTAGTAGTAATATTTTGAGGAATCACTTTAATCATTAGTTAAAAATATTTCAAAACAATGCAAGGTATTGGTGGTAGGGTGAGATATGAGAGCCCTGTATGATTTTATGTATATTTCTTTTGTAAGTTCACAACTATTGTTACATACTTATTGTTTATGTATGTTCATGTGTGAGTGATGTACTTTAATAAATTTTAAAAAATTAAAAATAAAAGTTAACAGGTAAAAAAAAAGACAATTTCATAAAAATGGCATATATATCCAATCATTGACACATCATACATACATTTGTAGTTTGGATGCTACAAAAGAGAAATTCTCTGTGTATGCAGGAGAATGATGTGTGTATATATTTAACAATGGGATGATTTTAATTAGAGAATATCACTGAATGTTTATTCAGGTATTCAAATATAGGGAAAGGGTTAAATTAATGTAAATTGACAAAGCTTTTAAATCTCTTATCTTCTTCTCAAATGCAGAGATTTCACATTCCAAAGAATCCCTGTAATTGTATGGTTTGCAAGACAAATTCACACACAGATCCAAGTTACTCAGCATTTGCACAAGGGAAAGAAACTATGTGTCAGCAAACTGTTTGGAAAAGCCCTGAGTGCCCAGACTTTTATTCAATAACAGGAAGTTCACAGTAGAAATAAATAATATCAACTTAGGTAAATGGTAAAGCTTTTATTCAAACCTCTGGCCTTTGACAATACAGTGAATCTGACACTGGAGAGATATCATATGAATGTCATCTTTGTGTGAAAGTCTTCACTCAACATTCTAAACTTAGACAACATGAGAGGACTCACACTGGAGAGGAGTCCTGTGAATGCCATCTTTGTATGAAAGACTTCACTCAACATTTTAACTTTAGACAACATGAGAAATTTCACACTGAAGTGAAACCATATCAATGTACTCTATGTGGGAAAGCCTTCATCAATTATTCTGACCTTAAACAATATGAAAAAATCTCACACTGGAGAGAAACCTTATGAAGGCCATCTTTGTTGTAAAGTCTTCACTCAACATTTTTCCCTTAGGGAACATGAGAAAATTCATAATGGAGAGAAACTGTATCAGTGTCCTGTATGTGGGAATGCCTATCCACTGTGTTCTAGCCTAAAAAACATGAAAGGACTCACACTGGACAAAACCCTATGAATACCATCTTTGTGGGAAAGCTTTCACTCAACATTCTAAACTTAGTCAACATGACAGGATTCAAAATGGATACAAACTCTACAAGTGTCATCTTTGTGGGAAATACTTCACTCATTATTCCATCCTTAGGCAACATGAGAGAATTCACACCTTAGAGAAGCGATATCAGCGTCATCTTTGTGGGAAAGCCTTCACTTGACATTCTCACCTTGAGATGACATGAGAGAATTCACACTGGAGAGAAACCCTATCAAAGTCACCTATGTAGGAAAGCCTTTGCCAATTGTTCTGGCCTTAGATAACATGAGAGAACTCACACTTGAGAGAAACAGTGTGAATGTCATCATAAGAATGGGGAAAGTTTACATTTATTTTTGTAATCTTAGACAACATGAGAGAAGTAGGAAAACCCTATTAAAGATATATATATGGGAAAGCTGTCAGGCAATGTTCTGACCTTAAATGATATGACAACATTCAGTAAAAATTTTTGATAAGGAGAAGAGATTGCATGCAAAAAATTAATCTTTTACACATTACAGAACTCGTACACTGAAGAAATACTATAACAGGGGATCTTAATGTGGGGCCCATGACTAAGATTTCAGGGGGTCTCTGAGCTTGAATTGAAAATAAATCAATTTCTTATATATTTTCTCTGGCCTCTAGCTGTTATCTAGCATTTCCTTCACTTATGAATGTATGCAATAAATTACAGTAGTATTCTGGTGTTTTACCTGGCAAAGGAGTCTATAAAACAAAAAAGTTAAGGAACCCTCTACTATATAATCAACATGGAAGAGCTTTTTGTCAAGCTTACTATTTCAGCTAATCTAAGCAAGTTCATACTGAAAAGAATCCATGTGAATTTCACCTGTGTAGCAAAACCTGTTGATTGTTTGATGACATATAAAATGAGTGGACTAACATTATAAATGTAATAAAAGTACAAAAGTCTTCATCTACTAGTACAAATCATAAACAAACCAGATAAATGTGATGTGAGAGAAATTTCTATTTCTGTAATCAGTGTGAGAATGCCTTAATTTATATCACCCTTTAAATGAAATGAGTGACTACAACAGGAGAGAAACATAAGATTATAGTCAATGTGTACAACCATTTAGCTAAGCACCAAACTTTTGCAAAAAAAGAATTCAGTGTAGAAATAAGCACTGTAAAAAATAATCATGAAAAGTCTTTATTCATAGGACAAAACCCCTAAGTGGAATGTCACAAAATTCACTCTAGAAAAGTTATTCAATAAAAATCTTGAGAAGTCTTTTATTCATGCAGTCACATTTATAGGGCATGTAGGAATTCACATTATTTAAAACACTCTGAGGGGCCATACATGAAGGAAGGTCTCCAGTGCACACACATTTCCTAGTAGCATTAATATTTTTCCACTGAGAAGACAAGCATCCTGAATGTAAAAGATGTAAACTTTCAGCTGGATTTGACATCATAAAATTCAGACTGGAAAGTAATACAATTTATATGTACAAAATTCAGCAAAAAATTCATAATTTTGTAAAAGCCTTATGATTGAAAATATGTAGTATCATAATGTAGGGTTGTGAAGTGACCTGGGAATGTAGAATGAAGTGTTTTGTAACAATATGAAATGAGTTTCAACTCAATCCATTAGCATTTGCATAAATGGAAGCAACAAAAGATGTGGCTGAAAAATTTAATAACTTGTCCTAATAAGTCCTGTAATTTTTATGAAGCTCTAAACAGAAATAGTTGGATAAGTCAGAAAGTAACTTTATATGTAAACTGAAACATCAAACAGAAAATTATGTCTTACTCTTGCCTTTAAAAAAATAATTTACAGAATAGAAAGGGTAGGAGAAGGGAAATTAGGGAATTGCCATTTTTAAATATGAGGATGACTTTTTTTTTTTTAGGTACTAGGGCCGGGGATTGAACCCAGGACCTCATGTGGGAAGCTGACAGTCACTGAGCCACATCAACTATCCTGAATTGGTTTTATTGTTTGTTTACTTGCTTTTATATTTTGTTTTATTTTTAGGAGGCATTGGGAACTGAACCCAGGACCTCCCATGTGTAATCAGACACTTAACTGCTTCAGCCTCATCCTCTCATTACTCTTATCTTAATATTATCACATGCAAGTGCATATTAGGAATGTGAATGAATATGTATAAATAAACATACTTTAGAAGTCTGTACATATATTCTTCTTTTAAAATGCCAGTTAATATTGGCATAAAAACTTAGAGGAAATAATTACAAATTTACATTTAAATAAAAGAAAAGAAATACCTCAACCCTTGAGAATTATGTATAAATTTGCAATAAAGTTTTTCAGAATGTAGAATCAGGCAAGGTTTCATTCCATATATTAGAATATTGAAGATGTGAAGAGTTTCCAAGTTTCAGAATAACTTAAATACTTATACTAATTCATGTAACCACAAAGAATTGTCTCACTTAAAGACAGGCAGAAAACTGGCAAAGCTAAGAAAGTAAGAAGCCATTAGAATCTGATTAAATGCATGTTTCCTGGACACAAAACCCACGAGTCCTCAAATTACCCCCTGGGAGTGACTCCTAACTCATCTTATACAGATTTGCAGAATGCTAGGAAAGAAAATGGTGGATCTCACTCTATTACCAGGATGACAAGAAAAGGCCTGTTCTTATACTCATTTGCAATTGATAATCACCCTTATTTCTCATGTGGTAAAATGAGAACCTTGATGTTTACAACTAGCCCATGCACTTAAAAAGGATTATGAAATACTCTCATCCACCATGCTTTATGTGCATTTGTTTTAATATTTCATATTAATGGATATTCAAGATCAATAATCTTGGCTTCTATGCATTATTCTTTTAACCTTATTCTTTGAATTTAGCCATTGAATATAATTTGGTAAATCCTGCACTATTATACTTCTCCTTCATTTCATATATTTTAATCACTTCCTCAATTTTACATATATACCATATTAGTTTCTATGTTGCTAGGATAAATATACTATACAATGGGTTGGGTTAAAACAGAAATTTATTGGATCATGGTTTCATGAAGAGAGCCTTGCTCTCTTCCACAAAAATTGTGTTTTTTTTCAGTGCTGGCTTGCCATTAATATTTGGGGCTTCTTGGCTTTCCTGTTGCATTGTGATGTCCTTTCTTTCCTCTTTTGTGTTTTAATGATGTGCAGCATTTACTCCTCCATAGGGCTTCCTCTTCATAAAGACTTCAGGAGTAGAATTAAGGCTGAGTCACATTCATTTGGGCATAATTTAACTACAAATAATATCTTCAAAAGTCCAAATTACAGTGGGTTCACATCCTCAGGACAGGATTAAGATTAAGAACATGTTCTTCAGGGGTATATTATTCTATCTGCTACAGATATGTATAGCAATTATTCTACATTGTTTTCCTTCTAAGGCCAATCTTAAGACAGACCTATATTTGTTGGTCTTGTCTCTTTTTTCCATTGACTATTCATCACATTCCCTGGTTTTGACATATCATTTTTTAATTGTATGACTATGTTTGACAATCAGGAAGAGATTGAAGATGATGTCATTTCTCCAAAGAGGTTGGCTATTGCCTTTCTTAGGTAGAGAAAGGCAGAGATTATCAGTTTCTTTTTCTCAAGATTTGATTTACACTCTGGCTGGGTTATGGCTTTGATTACAGGCAATCTAATCTGCTTGTAATTATGCTTATTTTTCTTCTGAAAATATTGCAGGCATATTCCTGTAGTTGGATTTACTTGTCTTGCCTCTACAACTACATCTTACCTATTGTGCTTCAAAAAGTCACCTCATTTGTCCTCATCCCAGGAAGACTACCTATTCCTTCTGGGGCTCTATAATATCACTTTGAAAATTGTCAAATACTTTAGCCAACAAGCCAGGTAGATTTGGCACTTAAATATTGCACTTCTTTTCTCAGAGACTGTACCTTCACAAATTCTGAATACTCTCCAAAGCCTTTAAACATTTTTGACAATTTTACTCAGGATTTACTGTTGCATGTGGGGAATGTCTAATAAAGACTACTCAATTGTGGTCATAAATGTGGTGGTCTGTATGGAAGTGTGATAATCAGTGTACATGTAAGTGTTCTCATATTTTGTGTGTAGTTACTTAGAAGCTCATGTGTGAATGTGTGTTGTCAACATATCTGCTTAGGTTGTGCATGGTTACTGTGGTGTCTTTATATGTGATTATGTATATTTGGGATTTCTCAGAATATGGATGTAGAGACAAGTATGGACATCCTGGTTTTAGTTAATCATTGAATATCCTAGTAGAACAGTGATTCTAGCATATTTCCAAAGAGGATTCTGATGAGCCTTATAAACAGTGAAAAGAGCAGCTGGAGACAGCCTAGTATGATCTACTAGTGATACTGAAATGGAAGGGGCCAGGATATTGACAATTGGAAACTATAATTCAGGATTGGAAATTTCAGGGGTTAGGGAGCTTATGAGCATCAGTGATTGTGGCTTTGTGAAGGAGAATGGTTGAGAGGTTTGGGAAAAAAAGATGTTGTTTTAGTTTTCCAATGGGATATCAATAGAAAGTACCAGAAATGAGTTGCCTTTTTATAAAGGGAGATTTATTTGGGAGTAAAAGCTTACAGTTTTTAGGCCATGAAATGTCTAAATCAAGGCACCATAATGAGTGCTTCTTCACCAGAGTAGCTACTGTAAATCCTGTGTTCAGCCATGTGGGAAATCAAATGGCCACCAAATGGCAAAATTTCCACCTTCCCCTCTAGAATGTACCAGCTCCTGGAGCTCAGCTCCGGGCAACTTTTCTCTTCCCAGGCCTCCTTTATCAATCTCCACTGCACTACTTTCTTTCTGAGTCTACTGTAAGCTTTCAGGCATAAGTCTCATCTCTCCCTGGGCCTCAGTTCTTTAAGCCTTTCAAGGCCTTGATATCTAAGCTGTGGGCAAAACTGGAGTCCTTTCACTCACATTGCAGGATCAAATATGGTAGCTTCATTTCCTGTGTCTCTCTCTCTGTATCTCTGTTTATATCAGATTCAGCCAGAGGGCAGTGACTCAACCTGAGTCATGTCTCACTGACATAGTCCAATCAAATGCCCTAAAGAGATCTTTTCAAGTAATCTATTCAAAGTCCCCTGAACAGAATTTAATGCAAAGGGTACCACACCTAGTGGAAAACATTAGTTTAAGAACATATTGTCTTTTTATTTTTGAGATTCAGAAAATACCCTCAAACTGTATGATGGCTGAGTTATAGAGATCTGTGGTGGAAATGATTGACATTTGGATATTGGAGGGTGTGTGGAGACACATGTCTGTGCCATTTAAGGTAAATGAATGGGGTTGGGTGGGACAGCACATTGGGTACATTAATGAGTCAGTGATGGCCTCCTTTTGAGCCATTGATTAAACAGCTGAAGGTAGAGAAGGTATTTTTCCAGTTTCTGACATACGGAACAATACCTAATCTCAGTGACCAGAATCATCTTTCGTGGCTGAGAGTGTCCTGCACTCAATTAATAACTGAAGCAAACAGAAGCCCAGGGCCATTGTATCTCATGAATGGCCCATTAGGGAATGTCAGGAAGAACTCACTGCAAGGATCATGTCATGGTAATAATCAAAGAAGTATTTCAATCCCCAAATCTGCAAAGCCAATGGACAATGCAATTCTGAGGGACCAGTTGTAGAATCCAGTCCATGAAGAAAATAATTCTCTAAAAATTTTAATTCTGAGCTTCCATATATCCATGTATGTAAACCTTTCACCTCACATGATACATAGATTTAAAAGACCGAATCATTTCTTACTAAAATTGGGGTCATGAGAATGATGTTTGTTCCCACCACTACAACTCACATTTTATGAAATATTGAAAGCCTGAATGGATAGCCTTTAAGTTTGAGGACAGGAAAGGATGATTTCTCACCACTGTAGCTCAAGCATGTATAATGCTGAAAGACTGAATGTTTAACCTTAAGTGAGGACTAAGCAAAGGATGTCATCACTCATCACTGCTATTTAATGTATAGTGGAGGTCTTAGAGCAATAAATCTGAGAAGAAAAGCAGAAACTTGGTAAAGGAGAAGATAACTGTGTTTGCTGAGGACATGATTGGTTATGTAAAACCACTATTACATAACCAAAAACTTTTAGAACTATTTAGTAAATTTAGAAAAGTCACAGTGTACAAAATAAAATTTTATTATCATATACTAACAATTGATTTGTCAAATGTCATACAAGAAGCATTTACAATCAATCACAATATTAGACATATGTATGATTTGAATGAAGATGTGAAAAAGTCTATACTGAAAATTAAAATATTAGAGACATTAAAAAAGATCTACATATATGGGAGATACACCACAGCACAAGGACTGAAAGACTTAGTATTCTTAAGATATAGTTTCCTTCAGATGATCTATAGATTCAATGCAATTCCAATCTATATCTGTTTTGTCAAGATCTGTGGGGAGTATGAAGTGTCATCCCACATGCACAATTATGTATTTTATATATCTATGTGGATAATAAACACAAGGCACCTACATGAAATAAAGAATTCTTTAATGCCACAAATGATTAACAAAGGTACACTTCAGCATCCATCTCCTGCAGGAGACTCCATGTGTTGTGATAGAAAAATTCTTGGTTTTTATTACCATGCTATGATTGAAAATAATGAAATAATTTTCCCTGATAATAGTTAAAAATGATATGATCTGATTTTCATGAGATTTTATTGAGGAATAAAGAAGTAAGCACATTTGGCAAAACTAATATATAGTCCATGGAAAGTATGGCATTATGTGACCTTGTCAGTAGTTAAAAGCCAAGTCAAATTCCATTAACCCTAACATTTATTTAGGTAAGTTTCTGAAACATAATTTGATCATTGCTTCTTAAACTTTCTAAACTTTGTAGTTACTAAAACTGATTTTTATGAATGCCTCTGCTCTTCTACTTTTCCTGAAGTTGGCTACATTAAATATGCAGTAATTTTAATGACTGTCAGGAGAATGCCAATGCCATTTTTCATCACTGGATTGGATTCCTCATAAATACATGAATAGTTTTATCATATTCATCTTTTTGTGCATTTCAGCTGACAGTAAGACACAGATTATTGCATGAGGATACACACACCCTCAATCAGTATCAGTAATTGCTTTTCTATTGCATTTCTGATTCTGGTGCCATGAATACTGAAAATAACAAAGACAACTCATTCTTTCCTCCACAGAAAGAAACTCATGTTGCTGTTAATGCCAAAAGTTGGTTTGCAAAATTCTTTGGAACAAACAATTTATATTTGTAATAAATAGAAGTTATAATTATACACCCACATGCACAAATGCAACTGGCCTGCAGGGATAAAAGGGTGATCAGGCCTGATTTGTGCAGGGAGTACAACCAGAATCCTCATTCATTTCTAGTCCAAAATAGCTGTATAGGTGAAAGGGCTTCATTTTCTCTATTTTTTGGTGAACTTGAACTGTATTTTTTAGTGTCCTCAATGTTACATATCCTGATTTATTAGAGGAAAACATTTTTCTCTTATAACAGTCCATGCTTCCCTCATTTGTATCATCAGAATGTCCGACACTCTGGACTTTGGGGACAAGGACACTGCACTCTTTATCTTATGTTGGAGTAACCCCAATGATTCAGGCATAGAAATAAATTTCCTTTCAATAATACTGGATAGATTATAGACAGCCATTTGTAGTTCATGTTCCTAAATTCTAGGTATCAGGATACATACTACCTGATGTATTGTGTAGCAGGCATTTGTTTTTGGTGTGGTCTGTACAGCCAACACCACTGCATCATGTTCAGCCCATTGGTAAGAACATCCTTGTCGAGTATGAGTCAAAATGTGGCTAATCTTGGGAAGGAGGAGTCAGTGGCCCAATAGACTCTATTAGATTTGAGTTTTGCAATTTCCTCCATGAACCAAACCATACAATTAAGTAGGAATGTTTTCAGAACATGGGCAGCACTTAGGCAACTAACGGGTAGGATCATCCCCTGTGGGCTTTTGAGCCCCCTTAGGCAAAGCATCTATTTGTTCATAAAGCTCACTGCCTCTCACACCAGGCAGACTTAATCTTGTATGTACTACTTCTATTTAATTAGGGAGATTTGTTGAGCCTATCCTAATTTATTGCAAGGATTTGTGAGTACCACATGAGGATGGGCAATGTCTGGTCTTCAGCTACATAAGGCACATCAAAAGTTAAATAGTCTCCACTATGGCCCAGTAAGAGGCTAAAACCTGCCATTCAAAAGGCGTATGCCTGTGGTGGTGTAAAGCTATACATGCCCTAGAAAAACATGTTCTTAAATTTAATTAATTCCTGTGGGTATGGACCCATTTTAAGGTAGGACTTTTGATGAGGTTACTTCAGTTAATGTGTAACCCATTTAATTCAGAATATGTCAATTCTATTACTGGACGCCTTTATAAGAGAATGAATTTCAGACAGAGAAAGCTACATAGCTAAGAAGTTGTAATTAGCAAAACCTGAAAGGTAAGAGAGACACACAAATACTGCCATGTGTGTTGCCATGTGGTAGAGGAGCCAAGGATCAACAGCAACTAGTCTTTGTGAAGAAAGATTGCCTTGATGATGCCTTGATTTGGACCTTTTCTCAGCCTCAAATTGTAATCTGATGAATTAACCATTGCTTAAGCCAGCCCATTTCATGGTATCTGCTTTAAGCAGCCTACAAAATTAAAACAGATACCATTACCAGGAGAATGGGGTGCTGCAATTGCAAATACAAAAAAGGTGGAAAAGGCTTTGGAATTGAGGAATGGTTAGAGACTGGAAGAATTCTAAGGTGCCTGTTAGAAGAAGCCATCTTTGCTTTGAAGAGGATGTTCGAAGAAATATGGATGCTAAAGGGATTTCTGATGAGGCCTAAAGCAGTTTCACAGTTTGATATAGTTAAGAATTTCAAAAATAGATATTATATTATGTTTTTAAAATGGTCTGCTAATCGGGGCATGATTAAGTTATGATTAGGGCATTCACTGGGCCATGTCGGTAGTGCATTGAGCCCCACCCTTTGGTGGATGGGAAATCAAGTATAAAAGGCATGGCAAAGGACAGAATTGGAGCAGTTTTGATTTTAGGATTCTGATGAGGAAAGAGAGAAGGCCCTGGAAAAGAGATGAGACATTCACCTGACAGTTCACAGCTGGCCTTGTGGAGAAAGGCAGAGCCTAGAGAGCTCCATAGTCTACAGCTGACCTTGTGGAGGTAACAGAGGAGCTAAGCCTAGAGAGAAACAGAGCCCTGGGAAGAGAGGAACCCAAGAAGCCTGAACCCTGGCAAATGATGGCAACCCTCTTGCTATAACATGTGGCAACAAACTTTGGTGAAGGAAGAAATTTATGCTTATGGCCTGGTAACTGTGGACTTCTACCCCAAATAAATACCCTTTATAAAAATCCACTGATTTCTGGTATTTTGCATCAGCAACCCTTTGGCTGACTGATACAGAATTTGGTACCAAGGAGTGGGGAAGTTTTTTTCCAATTACAAAATGTTGGAATGGTTTTATAAATGGGTAATGGGTGTTTTTTGGAGGAATTGTGAAATGCTTGATGGAGAAGACCTACAGTTCTTTGAAGAAACTGTGATAGTAATATGGACACTAAAGAGACTTTTTATGATGCCTTGGAAGTGATGATGAAGCTATTATTGGAAACTGGAGGAAAGGTGATTCATGCTATAAAGTTGCAGAGAACTTAGCAAGATTATCTCCTGGTGTTTTCTGGAAGGCAGAATTTGAAAATGGTGAACCTGAGTATTTAGCTGAAGAACTTTCCCACATAAACTCAGAGAATGTGGCTTGTCATCTCCTTGCAGCTTATAGCAAAATATTAGATGACTGAAATACATGAAGGACTCAATTCTTGGGCACAAGGAAAACAAAAACTGATTCTGGAAATTCCAAGCCTCTGGAAATCAAGTTCTCAGATGAAAGTGCCCCATTTGAAGACTTAGCTAAACCTGGAACTTGTAAATCAGGATTGAAGATGCAGTAATCTCAGAAAGACTTGTGAAAAGTGTTACTGTCTGATGGCTTGGATCTCTGATTCTTGTATGCTAAACCAAAAAAGGTTTTGAGAGAGCTGTATGAACAAAACCACTGTCAGCTTGGACAAAAAAAAGACATGAAAAGGAGATATTGAAGGAGAAACAGATTCAAAAGGAAAACCATGGAAGCTGAGATCTAGAATTAAGACATCACCTTGGGAAAGGAGAGGTCATTGCCAGGTGACTGGAAAGCCAAAGATTGTGGCAAGCCAGCCCCAGGACACCACCAGGAAAAAGAAACCTTGCCAATAACTTGATTTGAGACCTCTTCTAATCTTATAACTGTAAGCCAATAAATTCCAACCCAATAATAACTTTTCTAGACACTCTGGCAGCCCCCAAAGAAACGTGTTTATCTTAAAAGCATCTGGCGGTGATGGCATGGATGGGTCAGAGCTAGTGGAAAGACCCCATTTCTCAAACCCAGCTTTCTACATGGAATTATTCAAATGGAAACCTTATCAATCAGGCTTCCAGCTGGATGTCAGCCATCTTCCAAAGAATCTTTGCATGGAGACATTGTCATTTGAATCTCTTCATACTCCTATACCAAAAATAGATGATGCCCCCATTTTTCAGAGGAAGAAATTGAGCCCTGAGACATTGTGACTTGCCTGGAGGCACCTAAGGAACAAAGCTTGTGCTATGCAGGTGTTTACTCCCTGACTAAAGAAGAAAGTGAGGGTGAAGATCCTTCAAGCCGCAGCAGAAGGCCCTCCTCTTCTGAGAAGCCTTCCCTGACTACTCACATTGTAGTGGTCCCTACCCTTCTCCAGAGGTTGGAGAGAGAAGGCCCCAGGAGAAGAGAAGTGAGCCATTCACCTGATAGTCTGCAGCTGACCTTTTGGAGGAACCAGAAGAGTTAAGCCTGGAGAGAAATGCAGCCCCAGGAAGAGAGGCACCCAAGAAGCCTGAACCTTGGCAAACGTTGGCAGCTGTCTTGCTCTAACACGTGGCGATGGACTGTTGTGAGAGAAGAATCTTAACATTTTATGGCCTGGTATCTGTGGGCTTCTACCCCAAATAAATACCCTTTGTAAAGACAAACCCATTTTTTGTACTTCATATTAGCACCCCTTTGGCTGACTAATACAACTTCTAATGACAATATTTTGTGACACATTTATTTTAAACACCATCCCTCACCACCACCACCCCCACTCCTCAAAATAAAAGATTTGTCCTATACATACTGGCTGTAAAAAAAAAAAAAGACATCACTTTGGGCCAAGAGAGGAACCCAATTCATGTATACAGAGATAGTGACTTTGCTCCAGCAGTTGAACAGGGTGGATATTCCCACCCAATATTCTGGAAGAGTTTTGCCACCCCACAGTTCAGGGAGGGTGGAGCACATTCCTCAAAAATTAGCGTGGTTAAGGTCAGCACCCCATAGGTCTGAGAGTGATGCTTTTGGCCCCCATGGATTAGAGAAGGCCAGGTGGTCAACTCATTGCTCTGTAATGGTTGAGCCTGTATGCCAAAGTTTAGGGGGAATGTTTTCTTCACCTCACTGTACTAGGAGGGCAAAGACTCTATCCTAAAAATTGGGTAAGGAGTGGCAATCATCCCAAAACTCTTTGTGGGTGAGGTCCAGAGCTTGGTTGACACTCAGATGCTTGATGAGGGTGAAACCAAGAAAATGGCAATTGGGCAGGCTGTGGAAAGGTGGGTTCCCAAGAAGAAGAAACCAACCTCTTAAGAATGACTCTCAGACTTTGAAATCAAATGGAAGATATCCTGCTTGTTTACTGAACTGTAAAGGATTCATGACTCATGTTTAACCTACCAATTTCACCTTATGATAATGAAAATGTTTATCCTTTGTCCATTTGTGTATTGGAAGCAGATAAATGATTTTCTAAGTTTCAAGGGTCTACATCTAGGAGGGACTTTGCCTCAAGATGAACTGTATTTCTTTAAAATAACTATGATATGATTTTGTAGTTGCATTGTTACTGATTTAAGGTTTTTTGAATATTGTAATGTATTTTTGAAATTCAGAGTGTGGAGTGTAGCAGTTTGACAGTTTGACATAGTTATGAATTCCAAAAATAGATATTAGATTATACTTTTAATCTAGTCTGTTAACTGGGCATGATTAAGTTACGATTATAATGGTCATTGTCTGAGCCACGTCAGTAGGGCATTGAGCCCCACCCCTTGGTGGGTGGGGAATCAAATATAAAAGGCATGGCAAAGGACAGAATTGAAGCAATTTTGATGTTGGAGTTCTGATGAGGAAGAAGAGAAGGCCCTGGGAAAAGACACAAGCCATTTACCTGACAGTTCACAGCTGGCCTTGTAGAGAGAGGCAGCGCCTAGAGAGCCTCAGAGTCTATACCTGACCTTGTGGAGGAAAGAGAGGAACTAAGCCCAGAGAGAAATGGAGCCCCACAAGAAGCGGAAACCAAGAAACCTGAACCTTGGCAAATGTTGGCAGCTGTCTTGCTCTAAAATGTGGCAGCAAACTTTAGTGAAGGAAAAAACTTATGCTTATGGTCTGGTAACTGTGGGCTTCTACCCCAAATAAATACCCTTTATAAAAACCAACCAATTTCTGGTATTTTGCATCAGCACCACTTTGGCTAATACAAGGCCTTAAAAGGAAATGATGAATGTGTTACTGGAAACTGGATAAAAAATGATCCTTGTCTTAAAGTGACAGAGAACTTGGCAAACTTGTATTCTGATGTCAGCTAGAAGGCAGAATTTGAAAGTGATGAACTTGGATATTTAGCTGTGGAGATATCCATTTTGTGTGGAAAGTGCAGCCGGGTTTTTCATTGCAGCTTGCTTTAGTTTGCTAAAAGCTACAGGCAGCAGTATACCAGAAATGGATTGACTTTAAAATGGGAGTTTATTAGGTTAAAAGCTCAAAAGGTCATATTTTCAAAACGTTTACACACAGTAATGAATTAGCTCTTAGCACATGATCATTTGGGAACCACTCAGCATCAAACTGCTACATTCCACCCACTGGACCCAAGAATGTTATGTTTTTTCTAAATGCTAATACATTCATTCCATCAAAATATTTTAAGAAACCTTAAATAATTTCAGTAACAGTAGTAAAATCTAGTCAAAATCTGTTATAGGCATGCAGTCTGTCCTTGGGCAATTGTGCCGTCTGGCTGTGGACCTCTGAAAATTACAAATCAAGTTATCTTCTTCCAGTATACAAAGGAAGGCTAATCATAGGACAAATATTCCCTCTTTTCCAGGCCTCATTGATTCAGTTTCATGCTGCTTTATTTGTGGCTTCTCTTTCTTCCAGATTTATCATCTTCTGGAGGCTTCTCTCTGTATCTGTGTCCTTCTTTCTGTGACTCTGCATGTTCCTTCCATTTTAAAAGGACTCCAGTGAAAGGATTAAGGGCAACCTGGGTGGTGCCCTGCTGAAGTGATCTAATCAAAATGAAGTTTCCTTAATTGAATCAAAACAAAAGGTCCCATCTTCAATAGGTTTACATGCACAAGAATGGATAAACTCCAAGGACATGATCTTCTGAGGCCCACCCAGCTCAAAGTGTCACACAACGTAGAGTAAAATGCAAGAGGAAAGGGATAAGCTGTGAGCTGAATTCTTGGGCACAAAGAAACCAGTAATTGTTGACTTGGAAAATTCTGAGCTCACAGAGAAAGAATTTCTATCAAATAGTGCTCCATATGAGGGTTTAAATGAGCATTGTTCCATCCATACATTTCTGTGTATGTCAGGATTTGAGCTGCAGTTATCTAGGGATGATGTGTGGGATTTTCTGATGGTTTAGACTTCTGTGTACTATATGGAAAACTGACAGGTTTTATGGTGAGATTTGTGTGAACGCTATCACTGACCAAAAGGAATAGATTGAAGGAAAATTTGCTTTATGGGCAGAACCATGGTAGCTGAGGTCTAGACCAAAGATATATATTCTTGAGTCAAGAGATTGGACCAACCCATGTGAGTGAAAAGAGTGTTCTCCATAGTTGGAAAGGGTGGGTTTTCCACACTCTTGTTCTGCAATAGTGCTGCCACCCCAGTGTTTTTAGAATTTGGAGATTATACCCTAGGATTTGCAGTGTGTATGGCCACCACTCCAGTTTTCTCAAAGGGTTGAGCCTATTTCCAAGGGATTGCAGAGAGTCTGGCCATCAACCCAGTGTTCTCAGAGGATGGAGCCTTCACTTCAGTGTTCAGGGAGAATGTAGTGTTCTCATACGATGGAACCTTCATCCCAGTGTTCAGGGAAAACAAGGCCTCTTTCCATGTCTTTAGAAGATATGGGGCCACCACTCCATGAGGCCCTGAGGACAAAACATGGTTCCATAGATGGCAGATATTAAAGTCTAATGGAATATGCCCTCCCAGATTTAGAATTCTTTGGGATTCATTATTCCTATTTTCCTTCTAATTTCTCCCCATGGGTTTGGGATTGTTTAGACTATGCTTGCCCTTTCATTGGAAATTGGAAACATATAACTTGTTCTCTAGATTTTACAGGTCCACAAATGAGGGGGAATTATACTCCAGGACAGACCCCACTTATAACTGATTTAGATGAGAGTTTGTACTGAAATGATTTAACACTTTTAGGATGCTGTGATAGAATGGATGTATTTTACATGTAGAAAGATGGGGTTCAGAGGGTGGAGTGTGGTGGTTTGAAGTTGTATGTACCCCAGGAAAATATGTTCTTCAATTTTATCCATTCCTGTGGGTGTGGATCCATTTTCAGTAGAACCATATGATGAGGCTGCTTCAGTTAAGATGTGACCCATTTCATTCAGGATGGGTCTTAATCCAATTACTGAAAGCCTAAATAAGAGAATATAATTCAGACAGAGAGATAGCCACAGAAGACTCTGAAATCAACAAAACTCAGAAACAAGGGAGAAAGACAATTACTGACTATGCCTTGACACATGACATAGAAGCCAGATTGCTGGCAGCCAGTTTTTGGGAAGAAGGCATCATCTTTATTATGCCTTGATTTGGAGATTTTCTTGTCCTCAAACTATAAGCAAATTCCCACTATTTAAGCCAACCCATTTCATGGTACCTGCTTTAAACAGCCTAGGAAAGTAAAAATATTGTCTTTTGGCCACTTCATGTTGTTTGTTCATCTAAAGCATGACAGACTACTGCATTTCAGCAATGTTTTCTTGTTGCCACAGACTCTGGTTTGACTTCATTCCTTTTTATGGCCAAATAATATTCCATAGAATGTATATATCACATTTGTTTATCCATTCATGGGTTGGTGGATGCTTGGGTTGCTTGTATCTTATGTTGACTGTGAATGATGCCACTATGAACATCAGGAGGCAAATATCTATTTGAGTTCCTGCTTTCAATTCTTTTAGGTATATACATAGTAGAGGGATTGCTGGATCACATGGTAATTCTATACTTAGCTTTCTTAGGAATTGCCAAAATTTCCAGTGTCTGAACAATTTTATATCCCCACCAGGATTTTAAAATTGGGTTTTTATTAGTCAGAGTTCTGTAGGGCAACAGCCAAGAGAAGATATCTGTATATAGTATGAGATATAATAAAATTGTCTCATGCAACCATAGGGGTGCACAAATCTAAATTCCATAGGACAGGCTGCTAGCCCAAGTCTCCCATGAAGTTCTTTGATGAATTCCACAGGAGATGCTGTCTGTCTGAAGTAAAGATGTAAATTCTCTCTCTAAGTGCTTAAGTCACTTCTCCTTTTAATGCCTTTAACTGATTGAATGAGATGTCACTCATTGTTGACAGTAAACTCCTCAGTTGATTGTAGATTTAATCAAGCATAGATGAAATCACCTCATTGATGATTAGAGTCCATGAAATGCCTTGAATAACAATTTTTTAAAATAATTTTATTTTGTTTATTTTTATTTTTTACCTTGTATTACAATTAGACCAGTGCTTCCTTGATGAAACAATTGGGCACTATCACCTGTCCAAGTTGACACATTAGCCTAACCATCACACCATCATACTCAGAGGAATACAGAAGTATTCATTTAGGTGATCTTCGGCTCCATGTGGTCTCCACTGGAGATGCTTGATGGAATTCAGGTTGACTCAGGTTAGGTTTCATGAGCCCTGATGGCTTCACTCACTATTGTGGTGTCTTGGAACGGATGCCTGGAAGGTGTCATGATATAAAACTGTCTGAGGCCATGTAACAAAACTTAGTTTGTTGAGACCATTTGACTATTATAATGCTGGCTATGATAAGCTTTGTGATAGCAAGCACCAAAGAAAGCTTGAATAGGATTTAAAACTATCCAAAGAACTTTAAGGAAGAGAAATGCTCATATGTGAAGAAGTCAAATTGCCTTTCATCTCTCAAATGAAAAAGATTCAGATCATAGAATTAGCACATAATTACAAGGTTAAAATGCCCATCCTCATAAAAGATTGAAATCCATTTAGTAGATTTGGGTATGACCCATTAAATGGCCATCCAACTTCTACCTAAATAGTTAGAGCAGTGGTGTGAAAGTTGTTTTTTGTTTTTGTTGTTATATTTGGTTTTTTATATCCCTACATCTGGGGAGCTTCCCAGGGCCTAAAATCCTATGGCATGGAAAAAGGGCAACATCTACAGTGTTAAGTCTAAAGTTAGTCTGGGTTGTCTATAAAGGTTATATTTCAAATTTGGGTTCATGAAGCTAAACCAGGAAAGTCTGTTTCCAGAATACAAGTCCAAAGAGAAAGTGAGGAAAATATTGGAAAGACAGTAACAAATTTCCAAATTAGAAGGGTAAACCAGAATGAAAGCAGAAGAAATGAAATTTGGATCAGATCACAGTTGGTCAGAAAGCAAATGAGGTATACTTTGATATTTGTCTGTTTGAAGAACTAATGCTGCAAAAATTGGGGACCTGCCAGTGTTCTTCTTATAGGTAACTATGTGAATTTCAATATACACAAATTCATATTCTCAAGATAACAAAACACTCAACAGTAGAATTCATATCCTCAAATACTTAGCCCAATCCAAGGGATGAAATCCTTTGATCCCAGGATGACATTTTCTAAGGTATTTTCCAGAAATGGGAAAGTTTAGGGTGGTGGACTGTGGGCAATTGCAGACCTCTACACATAATTACTCATAACTTTTCAATTTTACTTCTAAAACTTGAGTAGAAGCAAATATATTAATAAATATATTAACACTATTCTGAATTACTTAAACTGCCTTTAGAAATGTTGAAAAAGTTTAAGGTCATAGAATGAGGTAGTAACATAATGAGAAATAAAACTGATGTCTCCTGATCCTGAAGCCTCTATTCTTCTTCTCCTTCATTGTTTCTACAGTCATAATATGCTTGCTAAATATTGTTATATTATAATGTCCATTAAATTCTTTGATAAAACATATGGTACCTATGACATGGGAGGCTGGATCTGTCAAACTGATGAAGTAGCTTATAAAAACATTTGTAATATACATTTATCTTTGGGTATAAGAGTTCATTTTTTAAAAGAGCTAAAATCTATTCACAATATGAATAGGTCATATTACTTATGGCTTAAGTAAGTTTAATTAAGAAATACTTCCTTTGCTCAAATGTGGAATAATGATTCCTGTTTTCTTCCATTCCTTATAAACCATTTTGGAAAGCAGTCTGCAAATAGGTTACTAAGAAGTGCTCTTAGCAATGTCAGATTCAAGTAACTAAGCAGCTGATTTTAAACAAGGAAAAAATGGTTTATGGATGTATTTTTCTATGTGCTTTTGAAAAAATCTGCATTTGCTTTCTACTAATGATTTTGAATTTAATAAATTATCACTACTTATGTCACATAATCAAAAATAGTTTATTATATCAAACCATAACCAAACACTAACACCAAGGATGTCTATAAATTTAAAAGTTCACAGGGAATAGATTAGGAATTTTGGGATTCAAGTCTGACTTACATATTCTATGATCTAGTTATTTAACATTTATGACCCTCCATTTTTTCTGTAAAATAAGAACACTAGAATTTAATTTTATAGGGTTGTTATGAGCATATGAGAATACTTATAAGTTTTCATTTTGGTTTAAATGCAAACAAACTTTCATTATTACTTGCATTTCTTACTCATCAAAACAAGAGCCCAATATAATTTTAAACATTAGTTTATGGAGTGTGTTCCAATAAATTTTTATCAAGTTATCTTCTTTCTAAATTGTATTACATACTCTCCCATATACTGGTAGGTAATACAGATTTGTGAGTACCAGCTGCTTATATACTAGTTATGTTATGCAATTCTACAATTATAAAAGAGATACCATCAAACATTTTCTCTTGATAACTTATATACACTTCAAAATCTCTCAGTTTTACCATTAATTTGCTACAATAAATTATTCAATGTATATACTGACTTCTTTTTTTGATACTCTTGGAAATGATGGAAAGAACATGGAATTTGCAATTAGACTAATGTAGATCTAAGTTACTATTTTTATCTCAGATTTTATGTTGGTCATTTAAACTTTTTTAGTATATTTTCCTTCATCTGTAAAATAGGACTTATCATGATGAAAATACCTATCATGGAAAAAAATTCTGTAAGTGTTGGGTGAAAGATGGGGTAAAAAATTTTTAAAGTAATAAAACAAAAAATATAAAGTTTTATAAAAATATAATCTTTGTATTGGATCATTTTCTTTCTGAAATTACATTCCTGTTTAATAATGTTCTAATAGTATTTTTACCTCTGTGTTCTATACTGTATAGATGATATCATTTAATGTGAGAATGACAAGGTTATAGAATATTACTATGAATTATATCCATGGAGAAGATGACTACTGGACATAGATACATAAAAATACAAGGCACAATAACAAGACAACTGTGACGTGGGGGCTGCACAAAGAGAGGGCCTATTTCCTTCATGCAGATCTGGGGGTCTTCAAGGAGTACAGCATGACAACATAGGATATCAACAAATTAAAAGTGATCACAGGGGTTACTCCACAATTGGCAGCTATAAAAGTTACCAATGAGGAAAGTGTCATTGCAGGCACACTGTATCAGGATGGGATATCACACATGAAATATTCCATGATGTTTGGTCCACAGAATGGTAGCCAGAAGGTGACTAGAACCTGTGCTAAAGTGTAGAAATCCCACTGTCTAAAACATCCCCACCGGGAGGTGGCATGTGCAGTGGTTCATGAAGCTCATTTAGTGCAGAGATCTGCAGATGTCAATATAGCCATGAGAGGCCATGAACATGAGAAGAACAACCTCAGAATGCCTAGGAAGTTCAATAAAGAACTGTGCCATGCAGCCATTGAACGATATGGCTTTTGTATGTGAGCACATCAGCTAGAATTTTAGGAATTATTGAAGAGAAACAGCATGCATCTTCATAGACATGAAGGAGGAAACACATTGTTGACTCCAAAGTCTGACTGCAGGTTATGGCACCCACAATGATTAGGGTGCCCCTGACAGTGACAATGTAGGTACCCACAATGATTAGGTTGCCCCTGGCAGTGAAAAAATAAGACCCTGCATAGAATTCTCTGCAACTGAAGATTGTGCTATGTCCTTTTAGAATGAGTTCAGTCATGTACATCCTGTCTTCCTTAGTTCCAATGTTGATGTACTCAGAAACGGGGCATTCATATTCTTAATAGCAAGATAGTAGACATTTTATATTTTGGATTTTCAGAGAAACCCAAAGCATTTTAATAATATAAGTAGTTTTATTCTATACTGTGCCTGAAGAGAAGAAACATGCTACTTTTTCAATTTTACAAAATGATATTAGAATGAACCTTTGAAGTTGCCTATTTCAGTTACTTAAATGGAGGCTGGAATCCCTTCTACCACACCTTCTGAAAAGTCACTGGGTCTTTGATGCAGAAGATATAGGCATACAGAGTTCACATTTTAATAAATCTAATTCCTTCTCAACCAGTAAGAAATATTAGAACATTTTCTGAAATTAAAAAGAAATCTTTCTCCACATCAATGTTGTAATTTCTTCCATTGCTTGAATCACAATATGTCTATAGTAGAATACCAGTAAGGCCATCTAGTCCATACCTCTTCCCCCCATCCTGAGGAGTAATTGATGGTGAGGTCCACTCCATCTCCAAATGAGAAGGGGTTTATATACTATGGCGAAGATGGTTGGGATTATCCTGCTTGTAGCTGAAGGTTTTCTCCATTCCCTGGGATTGCTGTTGTCCATCAGCATCTCCTAAACTGAAAGGGAAAAGAAGTTGTAATACAGTAGCTTTTTTGGGACTTGGGAATTGCCCTGAGTGACATTGCGATGACAGATATAGTTGATTTTATATCATCATGTAACCTGCAGAACTGTGTGGAAGAGAGTGTGGTCTACAATGTGAACTATGGTCTATGTTTAATGGCAAAGCCCAATGATGTGTTTATCAATTGCAATTAATGTGCCACACTAATGAAGGATGTTCATTTAGGAGGTTGTGGGAGGTGTGGGAGGTGGGGTATATGGGAATCCCTATATTTTTTGTTTAATATTTATGTAATCTAAGTATCTTTTTAAAAATTTTTAAAAATTAAAAAAATACAAATCTTTCTTCAACTATTTGTTCTGTCTTTACAATATGTTCATACATAGATTAAGTCAAATTTGCCTCATTCTTCAAAATTCCTTTAAAAACGTTACAGAAAAGCAGGTTTTTATCTGTCTTATTCATGTCTTTAGCCCAAATGCTAACTTCAGTGTCTGATTCATAGTGGTATTTGTGGTATTCAATGACTGTTGACTGGGTAAAAATGAAAATGTTGGAAGACACTTAGTTATTTCCCCTGTGCTTTCAATTTTCCAGCTAATTCCAAAAAACAATGCAAGTGAATACACTATAGCAACATGAACTAGAAATACTCCTATCACTCCTTCTCCACCCTAGGAAATCTTCCATGTTCTGCTACGATGTTGTGTTTCTATCAGGCTGTATTTCACCCTGGCCATCTGGAAAAGCAAGCTAAATGTTAGAGAGCATGGTGGGAATATAAGGAAGTCAGGGTGTTTATTCTGCTGGTTTCGTCCTGTGGTTTGTCAATGGCTGGATACATTTAACTAAGGTATACACAGCTCTGCTACAGATCCATTTCCTTCTGAATTACTGTAATCATTTCCACCCCTGGTTTTCTCAAGTCTTGTTGTGTTAATGGCTTCCCATCCTTGCTATCCCTGGGGTATTTTTTCATCCCTTTTTAGTTTCCTTTAGCTCTTTCCATACCTGGTTAAATAACCTTCATTAGACTCTTTTAATCTCCTCCTCTGAGTATGCTATTTCTTATCAGGAGTACTAAGGATATAGAAAGTTTTCAGTTTGTACTTTTCTTTTGTAAAGAAAAAAGTAGAAATAAATGGGAGAAGTCTTTCCAATTTCATAAATTTATTTTATTTTAAAAATCATCCACAATTCATTTGGAATATTTTTGTTACATAACTTTATCTTCTGTTAGGGAAAAAAAAACTGTAAAAGACTGAAATGTAACAAAATGTTTACTAAGTGTCTTCAATGAAAACTTACATATTACTTACCTCATTCTCATTGAGGTTATATTGTTCTATGGGTTTTGTGATTTTTACTGTCTTTGAGCTACCTTGGTTTGAGTTCTTTAAATCATAGAAAACTGATAATAATGTAAATAATTCTTGTTCATAGAAACACAATTTCCATCTGCTGGAGGTTCAGTTGATTTTCCTCAACCATTGTGGCAAGCAGGCATCTATTTATAAATTCATTACAGCATCTCTGAAAGAATAATAATATGTGTGGTACATTGGATTCTCCTTTAAACTGATTATAATATCACACTGTTTCTCTTAATAATTAATGGGTTAAATACAATCTCTGTCATGTGTTCATTTTATAGTGGCCTGTGTCAGAGTTTAACTTTGTTTGAAAATTATTTTATCTGTGGATATGGCAATTACTAAGAGAAATATGCTAAAAGACTCACAAAAATCCAGATCCTATTTCCCTCTGTTAATTCACCATTGGTTTGGTTTTTCCATTTTATTTTGTTTGAGATTTTATTTATATTTAATCAATTTATGAAGATCTTCTTCCAAATTTGCTTTGAATTCAAATGAAAATAAAATATGATGATAAAGAACATTTTTTAGCCTTCCAAATCCACTCCCATCTAGATTTATAATCTAATGAAAATACACTTCCAAACACACCATATCACATATCACAATACACCACATCACACCATATTTATAGGGTTAATATTGGCATTGGGAAGACAGAGGCAGAATTTTCCACCCATGATTAGAGTTTTGACATCAATATCACATGTAATTTTCTGACACCAAGAAATAGGCTTACTTGGGAAAATGGAGATGGACTAACAGGCAGAGCTGAATGCTTTAACAAAAACAATGGAGAAAGAGCCAAAAAGCTGTCTGAGAGACCTGCTTTGGGGGTCAGCAGACCAGGACAGTGCGACAGAACTCCTGGGGGGCAGTGTGAGGGACAGAGAGATGAAGAAGCTGAAATGAGAAATGTGAATTACCAAGTCCCTGTGGCAGCCAGGTAGGGCTCCCATTCCCCATCCCAAGATATTAAGCTGGGGTAAAACTGCTGGCTGCCTGCAACCAACTGAGAGGGAAATAGCCATCTTCCTTCCTGTCAGCTGTTTCAAGGGAAAAGAGAGTGGGTTTCCAAGTGTTTTTCTTCAGTGAATTCATCAAGGAGAGCCCACTTTGAATCTCTGATCTGGATATTCAACACAGGAACACAGGAAAGCTGAGACTGAAACACCTCTGTGAAAAGTAGCACTGAATATCATCATCTGCTGGCTGGTCTGAAAATTGCATGGATAAAAACAGTTCATACTCTCTGTATCCAACCCCTGGGAGAAAATCTGTGCCTCACTAGTGATTCCCTGACCTGATTTTGAAAACTTAAGCTGGGAAATTTTTAAGATGGAGAATAAGGTGAACCAAATATAAAAGAAGAGTTGTGGAGAAAAAACATTAAGCAAAGAGAGAAATTGGCCACCTGAGAAACTATGCCAACATATTCAGAAGCCTAGGCATCAGCAAAAAATTACAAGCTATGCTAAGATACTGGAAGTGATGTCCCAGCCAAAAGAACAAACCAAATTCTTGAAGAGCTTCAGGATTTAAGACAATTAGTCAGTGATAAACACACAACTCTGCTAAATCAAAGAATTTATAGAAAACATGACTAAAAAAAAATAAAGAATAGTAAGAAGACACTGGGAGAGCATAAAGAACAATTTAAAAGCCTGCAAAGAAAAGTAAAAGACCTTGTGTGATTCAAAGAAATGATGGATGAGATTAAAAATACATTAGAGGCACACAGGAGCAGATTCTAATTGCTTGAAGACAGAATTAGTGAGTTCAAAGGCAAAACATCTGACCTGAAAAAGACAGGAGAACAGAAAGAGAAGAGAATGGAAAAAATGGAATGGAATCTCAGGGACTTGAATGACAATAAAAATGCACTTTTGCATTATTGGTGTCCCAAAGGAAGAGAACAGAAAAAGGGCAGAAAGAATATTTGAGGAAATAGTGACTGAAAACTTCCCAAACCTTATGAAAGACATAAATATCAATATCCAAGAAAGAAAATATACCCTAACCAATAAATCTGAATAAACCTACTCCCAACAAATACTATGCAGAATGACAAATATCAGAGATAAATAGAAAATTCTGAAAGCATCAAGAGAAAAGCAAAGAATCACATACAAGGGAAACTCAATAAGATTAAGTGCAGACCCCTGATCAGAAACCATGGAGGAGAGAAGAAAGTGGTATGATGTATTTAAGGTACTGAAAGAGAAAAACCGTCAGCTAAGAATTCTGTATCCAGCAAAGCTGGCCTTCAAAAATGATGGTTAGTTCAAAGTCTTCACAGACAAACAAAAACTGATAAAATATGTTATCAAAAGACCAGATTTGCAAGAGATATTAAAAGGGGTGCTGCAGGCTGAAAGGAAAAAAACAGGAGTGAGAGATTTGGAGAAGAATTTAGAAATGAAGGTTATTAAGAAGGATAAGCTAAAGGATAAGGAGACAGACAATACCATATATACCATAAATACCATTTATACCATATATACCATAATAGAATGGTATGACAACACAGAACCAAAGGACAAAATGGATGAAATAAGTAATGCCTTTACAGTAATGACACTGAAAATTAATGGCTTGAACTTCCCAATAAAAAGACATAGACTGATAGAATGGATAAAATATATGAGCCATCTCTATGTTGCCTACAAAAGACCCACCTCAGACATAAGGATAGAACCAGGTTAAAAAAAAGGTATTCCATGCAAATAGTAACCAAAAAAGACTTGGAGTGGACCAGATAAATGTAACATAATAATATTATAGTCTGGAAAAAGTAATTACTCAGTGCAATTAGCAAATTGTTCCTGAGATTATTCTATAAGTTCTTCAAACAAGATAAACACTAGCCTTTAATTGAGGAGGATTGGAAAAGAGATATATTTTTTGATACTTCATTCTTCTTTAACGCTTTCTTATGCATACTTGTTAATTAAATTAAGCCTTCTGGATCAATAATGATTGAGCATGACTACAGTTTAAAAACATTTTGAGTCTATCTGCTTCAAAAAGTTATGAGTTTGTATATTGTAATCTGCTGTAATTCATTCCAGTAAGAAGAAACGTTTTCCCAAATATGAATTTTATTATCCAGAAAGCATTATGGCTTAAATGGAAATAAAATAACTAAACCAATAATTTATGTCATTTTTAGAGATTATTATATCCAATAGTTAGAGCTGTAATATAAAAATTAGAATTATGTTATAATTAGTTTCTATTATGTTAAAAATATTTTCATTTATAAATGTTCTTATATTCTCTATTTCTTATAACCAATTATATTAAATCTAAACTGGCCTCGGACTCTTTTTTAAAATTTGCAATTTCTTTCAATCTATTTTTCTATTTATTTTACAATTTTACAATAAAGTTCTTTTTAGCATCTTAAAAAATTCATTGATTGTACTCTGTTGATAGTACATATGGAATATTAGTCAGGGTTCTCTAGGGAAGAGAATCAACAGGAGATATCCATAAATATTATGAGATTTTATAAGATTCTCTCACATGACTGTGGGGATGCACAAGTCCAGCTTTCACAGGCAGGCTGCAAACCAGGGGCTCTGATGAAAGTCCAATGAAGGTCTTTGAAAAGATTCTGGGAGATGTTGGCTCTCCAAAGATGATCTGGGAAATTCTCTCTGATTGCTGAAATCACTTCTTTCTTTAAGGCATTCAATTGATTGGATAAAAACTCTTATTGCTGTGGGTAATTTCCCTAGTTGATCTTAGATGCAAACAGCCATCTATACAGTAAACTCACTGTAGACTAAAGTCCATAAATGTTCTTGTATTAAACTTAACCCAGCTTGCTTGACCAAACAACTTGGCATAATTACCTGGTCGAGTTGACACATTAGCCTGATCATCACAGTCCACCCCTTGTCAACTTGGCAACCATACACATTACCTTAAACAATACTTGGTCTGTAGATAAAAATAACAACAGACAATCATATATATATATGTCTGCCTAACAATGTTTCACTCTCCTACATACAACCCAAAAAACATTAATTCCCTACAGATTAGGGTGCAAATCCTTGAGTATTATCCTTAAACTTGACATCCTTAAATATTATGACAAGAATCTAATACAACTTGTCATATGATAAGAGGAAAGATTGGGGAAGAAAACACAAAAATTCATTTATGTTCATGTACAATCATGCACATAATAAAACAAGGAAGAAAGATTCATGACTATTACAGTCCTCATTTCTGTAACAGATCATGTGGTTGAGGTTCATATTTATCACTACCTTCTTCCACTACCCAGTCCATGTTCCCGTTACCTTCAGCAAGCACTTCAGTTGGCCATGGTTCTTTGCCTGGTGAGGTGACACAAACTTTCATTCCTGAAGATTTTGTACCATTGTTAATCCTGCTTGGATTGAGTTGTTGCAATTTTCCATTGACTCTAATCACAGGGCATGGTAATACTAGGAGACATCCTGGAGGATCTACTGTATTCCAGGCAAACTTTTCTTTACCTTCATTATGTAGATGCAGTCCTATTTCCCCCAGAAAGGCTCAATCACCCCAGTCAGTACAGTAATTCCCTTCTTTGCTTGTTGATTCAGAGGTAAGAGGACCCCAAAGTGACCAGGTGGCAATCCTAACTTCCATTTCAATGGAATAACTGCAGTGTTCCCTTGTGGCAAGACTCCTACTTTTGGAACTAAGACCTGTAGACCAGCAGAGATTAAGGTTGTAGGGACAGGAAGGAAAAATTCTAGTCACTAGGGGTAATAGTGAGTGGTGCCACTCCCGTTTTTACCCCTTGATTCCTGGACTCATGAATCCTGGCTATTGGAGAAGCAGCACCATAAAGTGGACACTGATTTAGAGCATACACAGCCTCCTGGAGAACATTGCTCCAGCACTGCAAGGTATTACCACCTATTTGGCACTGTAATTGAGTTTTCAAAATGCCATCTCACCGTTCTCTCAATCCAGCTGCTTCAGGATGATGGGGAACATGGTAAGACCCATGAATTCCATGGGCATGTACCCATTCCTGCACATCATTTGCTCTGAAATGGATTCCTTTATCAGAAACAATGCTGTGTTGAATACCATGGTGGTAGATAAGACATTTGGTAAGTCCATGGATGGTAGTTTTGGAAGAAGCATTGCATGCAGGAAATGCAAATCCCTATCCAGAGTAGGCATCTATTCCAGTTAAAACAAATTGGATTGGTGGAAGAGCTATGGACTTGAATGGACTTAATGGTATTCTGTTGTAGACATATTGTGATTCAAGCAATGGAAGAAATTATAACAGTGAGGTAGAGCCAGTGGACACTAGATGCATTCAGGGCAGGGAAGGGAAGGGCAGTTGTAATGCAGGGACTTTTTCAGGACTTAGGGGTTGTCCTGAGTGATGTTGTGGTGACAGATATAAGACATTTTACATTAGCATAAACCATGCAAAGCTGTGTGGGAGAGAGTGTGGTCTACAAATTGAACTGTAGTCTATGCTTAGTGGCAAAACCCCAGGATGTGTATATCCTTTGCAGGTGATGTGCCACACTAATGAAAGATGTTTATGTGGGATGTTAAGGGAGGTGTGGGAGGTGGGGAACATGGGAATCCTTGTAATTTCTGTGTAACATTTAGATAATCTCAGCACCTTTAAAAAATATATTTATATATATCATTTATGTAAACAAATGCACATATATGCATATATATTTATATATAATTTTACAAATATTGGTTTGTATTGTGAAAATTTTGGTTTTTACCCACAATAAAAAAAAAGGAAAAAAAATAAAATAAAATAAATTTCTGCACCTTCCATGGTGGAATTGGTCGAATGTAATCATGTAGCAGGCAGATCACCTCAGGGAATGGTGCCATATTGGAGACTGAGTGTGGGTCCCTGATGCTGGAAGATTAGGCACTCAGCAGTGGCTGTGGCCCAGTCAGCCTTGGTGACTGGTGCCATGCAGAACCTCCATTCCTACCTCCATGGCCACTTTGTTCATTAGCCCATTGGGCAATGACAGGAGTGGATGGGGGAAGAGGGCAGGCATTAGCCACAGAATGGGTCTTCTTATCCACTTTATTATTAAATTTTTTCCTCACTGAAATCACCATCTGGTGAGCACTCACATGGGACAGAAATATCTTCATGTTTTTTGTCCACTCAGAAAAGTCTATTCACATAACTTTTCCCAAGACCTCTTTATCACCAATTTCCAATCATGTTCCTTACAATTCCCTGACCATTCAACCAAACCATTGGCAACAGCCCATGAATCAGTGTACAAATGAACCTCTGGCCATTTCTTCTTCCAATCAAAATGAACAACCAGATGCAGTGCTCAAAGTTTTGTCCATTGGAAGAATTTGCCTCTACTAAGACCCTGTAGCAAGACAAAAGCTGTTTCTCAAAAGGAGAGTAGATATCTGCAGAGGAAGGCAAGGATTTGCTCCAAAACCCTAAGGGTCTTGTTAGGGACCTGCCAAAGGCTCCAGACAGCATCTCTTTTTGCCACTGAAATTTTTACCACCATTGGATCTGCTGGATCATATGGTCCAAGTGGTAGTGCAGCTTGCACAGTAGCCTGGGCTTGTTACAGAGCCTCCTCTTATTCCAGTCCCCAATCAAAACTAGCAGCTTTTCTGGTCACTCATTAAATGGGCTCAGGAAACACACCCAAATGAGGAATGTGTTGTCCAAAGAGACCAATTATGTGTTGTGTCTCTTTTTTTGGTCATAGGAGGGGCTAGATGCAACAGCTCATCCCACACTTTAGAAGGCATATCTTGATATGCCCCTCACCACTGGACACCTAGAAAATCACTGAGGTGGAAAGGCCTTGTATTTTTGTTGGATTTATCTCCCATCCTCTCTCACACAAATGGCTGAACAATAAATCTAAAGTATTTGCTACTTCTTGCTCACTAGTTCCTATAAACCTATCACCAATGTAATGGATCAGTGTGATGTCTTGTGGTAGACAGAGAAGTTCAAGGGTCCCTGCAGACAATATTATGACATAGGGCTGGAGAGTTGATATATAACTGAGGGAGGACAGTGAATGTATACATGTATACAGCTGGCCTTGCCAGCTGAAATAAAACTGTTTCTAGTGGTCTTTACTGTTGACAATTGAGAAAAAAGCATTTGCCAGATCAACAGCTGCATACCAGGTACCAGGGTATGTGTTGATTTGCTCAAGCAATGATAACACATCTGGGACAGAAGCTGCAATTGGAGTCACCACCTGGTTAAGTTTATAATATTCAAATGTCATCCTCCAAGATCTATCTGTATTTTGTACTGGCCAAATAGAAGAGTTGAATGGGGATATGGTGGGAATCACCACCCCTGCATTCTTCAGATCATTGATGGTAGAATTAATCTCTGCAATCCTTTCCAGGAATCTGGTATTGCTTTTGATTTACTATTTTGCTAAGCAGAGACAATTCTAGTGGCTTCCACTTGGCCTTTCCAACCATAATAGACCTCACACCACAATTCAGGGATCCAATGTTGGGATTCTGCCAGTTACTGAGTATGTCTATTCCAATTATGCATTCTGGAACTGGGAAAATAACCACAGAATGGGTCTGGGAACACACTGAATCCATTGTGAGATGGAACTGAGCTAAAACTCCATCAATCATCTGACTTCCATAAGCCCCTGCTCTTGTGGACCACAGTGATGTTTTAGGTCTCTTGGAATTAATGTCATTTCTGAGCCTGGGTCTAATAATCTTCAAAATTTCTGATGATTTCTTTTCCCCAATGCACAGCTAATCTGGTAAAAAGCTGTAGATCTCATTGGTAAATGTGGGAGGAAGTTTAACAGTATAAATTTTTGGCAGTTTAACAGGATACTTCCTCAAGGGGACCTGTCCTTCTCATTCAAGGGTCTTTGGATCTGTAAACTCTCAAGTCTGGGAATTGATTAAGGGGCTGTGATTCTCTGCATCTGTAATTTGAGTTAGGGTTTTGTTCACTCGACCTAGAACTCTTCTGCTTACACAGATTGAGAAGAAATTTACTAGAATCTCCATCTATTTCACTTTTAGGTACCCCACAATCTATTAGCCAATGCTATAACGCTATGCAACTCAGAGTATTTTGAGTGCTGCTTTGAATCTGCCTTTCATTGCAGTAGCCAGGCCCCACCTTGTCTTTGGCTCTTAACTGCCAATACTTGACTGTTACCAGACCAAGATCTGATCATTCCCATAATGTTTAAGGATTTTAATTCCATCACAGCCCTCCCTGCAGTAGTATCTGGAATGCAGAGAAGTGCAATCACAGAGCTCTTTAGGGAAGATGGAATTAGCCTTTCAAATTTATTCCTCACAGTCCTGGTTAACAGTGTGTCCTCTTGGCATTCCTGGTGTGGGTGGGTAGGTTTTAAATGGCAAATCCATTTTAGCATTCTAATCTCTATAATCCTTTGATTTCCCTCTTCTACTGTATACCATGGCAAATCAGGCATCTCAACCTTAGACATGTTAGGCCATCTTTTGGTTCATGATTAAGTCAGCCACCCAAACAAACTTTTAGAGCCTTGAGCTAAAGCATTGAATCCAGTATTTCTGCTTAGTGAGCCCATATTGATAAATTCAGCCTGATTGAACTTTATATTCCTTCCACCATTATCCCATACCCTTAGTATCCATTGCCAGACATATTCCCCTGATTTCTGTCTATATAAGTTGGAAAACTCTTGCAGTTCTTTTAACATATAGCATACTTCCTCATGGGTCTCACTTTGTATTTCACCTTTTGGGGCTTGTTGTGATTTTAGTCTACCAATAGGCTTCAAAGAGAAGAAGGGTGTTGGGGTTGGGTAAGGAGAAGGATTAGAGATGTCTTACAAGCTACTGACCTCAGGGCATTCCTTTGCATTTTCTTCTGGTGAGACAGGATTAATCTCTTCATGCAGGGGTTGGAAGAAAGATTCTTCAGGGCAGGGTGGAGGTTGGGCAGTGCATGCTGGAGTTGGGCTGGTACCAGCCTCAGCACTGGGAGGATGTCTAGACTCCCTGGCATAGACTTGAGGCTGGGTGATACAAGATTTACAAAGTGTGGTCACCACAGGGCAGTCCATCACAGATTTATCTGATGAAGTTTTAGCAGAATTTACGGTTTCAATGTCCCTACCAATATTATCACCATCCCATTAGTCTCCATCCCAATCCTCTGGGTTCCATTCCTTTCCAATCAATGCCTTCACTTTAACTGCAGATACCTTGTGGGGTTGATATTTTAGTTTCCTTTGTAAGTCTGCTACTACAATGAGAGTGTCTTTGGTTCTCAGATATCTCAAGCCTGTGGCTGCAGGAAACAAAATTTTCTTTAAGAGCAAACATAGAAACTTTCACATCATCATGGAGCTTTTAAGTTGCTTATTTGAAGCCTTTAGATCATCTCTTTCTTTTGTAAAGGTATCCACAGTATCTATGAGGACCCAGCTAATGTCATACATTTTGACTCCATAAAACACTATTAAGTTGTTGAAATAACTCTCACCCAGGTCCTTGACTCTTATAAAGTTGGAAGTAGGGGAATCCAGTGATGATATTTTGCATATCTCCATTGCCAACTCATACCATGAGCTGTTAGTGGCCTCTTCATTATAGGAAAGGGAGTCATTAGTACCCTTGATTCCAATTAGAGTAGAGAGCCAATTCCAAAACTCCTAGAGCCACCTCAGACATCCCATGTTTAAGATTCTTTTCTCAAGAACCAGCCCTTATAACAAGCTGTATTAATCAGGGTTCTCTAGGGAACCGAATCAACAGGAGATATCTTTAAATAGTATGAGACTTTATAAGATTCTTTCACATGACCATGGGGATGAACAAGTCCAGGTTCCACATGTAGGTTGCAAACCAGGGGCTCTGATGAAACCACAATGAAGTTCCTTGATGAGTTTCCTGGAGATGGCTGCCCAAAGAAGAGCTGGGAAATTCTCTGAATGCTGAAATCATTTCCCCTTTTAAGGCATTCAACTGATTGGATAAAACCATCACTCATTGCTTATGTCAAACACTCTGGTTGATGGAAGATGTAATCAGCAATCTATGAAGTAAACTCACTGATGTCTAAAGCCCATAAATGTCATTGTATTATAATTAAACCAATGCTTGCTTGACCAAACAACTGGGCACAATTACCTGGCTGAGTTGGCGCATTAGTCTAACCATCACATATGGTATGTGAATATATCTCAATAAGACTGCTTAATAAACACATAAATAATTGTGCAAGAATAGACAGAAATAGCAGTTATGTACAGCAGGTGAAACAGGGTGATTGAGAGGGGAAGAACTTCCATGTTGTTTGTGTTTATTACTATTGAAATTATGAAAATGCTTTATTAATGATTCAAGTGCTGAACACACAACTATTTGATTATACCACATACCATTGATTGTACTCTTTGAATAAATTGCATGATTTATTAATACATATCAATACAATTGATTTGTTTGAAAATATAGGGTGGGTTGGGGGAAAAAGACACCAAATATAAGGTATGACTACAGTTAGTAGCAATATTTTGATGATGCTCTTGCCTTGTTTGTTACATTGTTTGTAACAAATGTATCATAACAATGCAAGGTGTTGGTGTAGGGGTTATGTATGGGACCCCAGTATGATGTTATGAATGTTTGCTTTGTAAGTTCACAATTTTTACTATATACTTATTGTTTATGTATGTTCATGTATGAATGATATTCTTCAAATAAAAATTTAAAAAACACAAATATGGGTGATATTGCAAATATAAAACTGTTTTTACAAAATATGAATGCAAATATACTAGAGAGAAGAAAAAAGAATAGTAGCTATGTATGGCATAGAGAGATTGAGAGGTGATGAGTCTTGTTTGTTCATTTGTTTGCTTTTTGTTTATTATATTTATTGGAATAATGAAAGTGCTCTGGGAATGATTGAGGTGATGAATGCACAAATATATAATTATACCAATACCATAGATTGTACTCTTTGGGTGGATTTATGCTTTATTTATATGTACTAATAAAACTGATTTGTTTAAAAGAAAAAAAAAAACATGCTATTGGTCTACAGATTGACTGCAACTTGGGTAAACCAAAAACAGCTCAAATGAAAGTGAAGAAAATGTTATTGGAACAGAGTAGAAATTTTAGAAACAACATTGTCTTTAGCACATGAGAATAGGATATGTGCCTGATGAACTGGATGAACTAAGGAGATTTCTAGGTAAAGTGTTAAAGGTGTTTCTCGGCTTATTCCATTTGTCTCTAGTAAAATTTGAGGAGAGATAGGGTCATGCTAAAGAAAGAGCTACTAAATGTTAATGAATCAGGACTTGATGAATTTGCAAATAAAACTGTTTCTCATTCATAACCTCTTTCTCTGTATGTAGCTTTTATCTAATGTTTCAAATGCCAATAATATTCATGGGCAACTTACAAAAATTTACAGAAATTATATTAATTTGGCAAAAAGGAACAGAGTCAATTCAAAATCAACTTTGGACTGTTACATTTCTATAGATAAAAAGTAGCCTGAGAAAAATATTAATCTACAAACACAAGTTATATATTGTGGAAAAAAATAGGTAATTAAAATGCAGATCAAAAGATTAAAGGGAAGAAATGAAAGTCATGGAAACTCACTCTCAAAACTATGGTTTAGAAATAACCAAGGCACATACAACAATATGTGTCTGGCTGACTCTCAGAATTTCTACAGAACATTCACTTCTGAGTGACTCTGGGCCTTCTGTTTTCCTTGTTTTTAACATGTGTCTATAAGTTTTACCACACCACTGAATGTTGGCATTGGGGTAGGACAAATACTTGTCCTTTTAGTTCATGTCTTACAATTGAAAAGAATGAGACTAAAAAAGCTGCATCCAGGGAACCACACTCAGGAGTATCATCCATACCTTGACTTCATTTAGATGATGGGATATGGACCATAAGCCTGATTCTTATGCTATAAATAATGTGGCTGGAGAGGGGTCTTTGGAGAAGGGAAAAGTGTGTGGTTTTTTTGTGGGACAGATTTGATTTGTTGTGGCCAGAGGGCATATGTGGTAGATTGTATATCAATGACAATATACTTTTGTTTTATATGCTCTTCCAGAGCATTGCCACTTCCCCACCAAGAGGTGGAGTTTATGGATTTCTTTTTGAACCTAGGAGGAACATTATTACTGTCTTGACTAAGAGTATGACAGAAGTGAATCTGTGTGATTTCCAAGGTTATGTTAACACAGATTCTGTCTGGCTTACTGTCTTGGGAAACAAGGATTTTAGAGCTCTTAGTAACCATGTAAAAAAGACAGACTACCCTGAAGCCATCATGCCTGAGAGGTCATGCAGAAAGAATGCATAGAAATAGAAGGGAGATGCCCAAGGAACACCATCTATTCTAGTCCCCACTGTGCAAGACTGCCAAACCCAGGCACCAGGCAAGCAAGTAAAGAAGGCTTTTAGATGATCTTGCCCCAGTCACTTTCTGACTGCAACCCCACGAAAGACTCAGAGCCAGAAGCCCCTAGCTGATCTGCTAAGGACATCCTGAGCCACATAATCCATATGAGATGATAAATAATTGTGTTTTTTTAAAGCCACTGTTTTGGAGTGATTTTTTAATAGAGCAATACTATCTGAAACACTATAGTAAATTAGACAGTGTGGTATTAACTCATTGATAGACAAACTAATGGAATGAAATTGAAATTCAAGAAACAGAAAAATGCATACATACAATAAATTAATATATGGAAGTGGTGGCATCACAGGGTAGTGGAAAATTGAATGGTTATTCAATAAATATTTCTGTTACAGTTTAGTTATTCTTATGATATAAAAGGAAAGTACATCTCCACCTCACACCATATCTACAAGTTAAAATGCTGTATGGATTAAAGCCATAATTGTAAAAAGAAAAAAAAATTAAAATTTCTACGGAAAATTATCTTTTTCAAACTCAGGGCAGGGAAGGACTTTGAGAAGTAGTTGGTGTGACATTTCTTTCTGAGCCTTGCTTCCTTGTCTCAAGATAACAGCTTAGGTAGTGAATGCTTGATCTCAAAAGTGTCCACTCCTTTTTCCAAATGCCAACTCCTCCAACCTCTCTCATAATTACATTAGCTCCTAATTCCCTTTAATGGATTATTTTAGGATTAAAACATCTAAAGTACCTTTGATTTCCTTCACAGATGAATAAATTACATGACTGGCATTTAAGTACACTTAAGTGAATTTAAGTTATAAGTAGAGAAAAGGATGAGGGAAAATTCCAATTTTATGCTTTATTACATATATTTCAGGTAGATTTCTCAACAAGAAAAAGGTAAGACCATACCCTTAAAAACTGATCCTTGTAATAGGGATTATATCTGCAAATGTGCTACAGTGTCATTATAAATGGGAAGATGCCTTTAATTTATCACTTAAGTCAATGAAAACATTTTTAATTTGCAAGGAATCAAAATGTCATTATTTCTGTATAACAAAATAAGACAATCTGTTCCCATATATTTCACAGCCATTGTGATTTTAAAATGTGTGTCCAGAGAGTTTAAAGTAATGCAGGAATATTCTGTTGCTCTTCTTTGATATGAATGGCTTAAATATATATTTCAATTATTGGAGGAAGAAAATTGATCTAGATGTGCATAATGGGGTTGAATATCTTGCTGTTCAAAGTACAGCCATAATATGTTCACAAAATTAACATATGCTATCTGCTTATCTGCACTCCATCATAGATTTTTAAAAGTTAGCATTTAGCATGCTATAAGGCTAGCACAATTCATCTCTCAGGGTTATATCCTCAAACTTTAGCACATGCTGTGAGAATTTAATTTGACCAAGACCGTAAGTTTTACTATTAGAATAAATTTTTAGCAATCAGAAATTTAAGTCATAATTTTATGCACTTGAAATAAAAAAAATGTCCATCAGATAGCTTAACATAGCATAATTATATAAATTTCTGCACATATATAGACATAAATATAGGATCAAGCCTGTATAATTTTCTTGATCCTTAAGGAATATAACATATTAAATTTTGAATAAAGAATAATTTCTATAGCTTTCTCAGAATAGGCTAAATAACCCAAATAGAATAATAAAAATATACTAATATGTTCACAGATAGTGAAATTATCCCTTACTTCAGTGAAATAAATATATTCTGAGTGAGGGATGCATCCCTCTTTCAACTAAGGTCACTTTTCTGCACTTAATTTCCTCATAGCATTTTTCATTTCTGCATTTCTCAGGGTGTATATTAAGGAGTTCAACATGGGGATTGTGAAAGTTAAAACCACAGCCATGGATTTATCAATTGCAATGATGGAACTGGGTCTTGCATACAGAAAGATGCAGAGAACAAAGAATAAAATAGCCACAGCAATACAGGATGCACAAGTGTAGAAGGCTTTGTGCTTTCCTTCCAAACCATGTGTCTTACATGTAGTGTAAGATGACTCCATAGGAGAGACGAGGAGGATGAAGAAGATGACAGTGCAAATTATACCTCCATTGGCTGTCATGGAAAGTCCAAGGAGGTAGATATTGGTACAAGCAAGTTTTAATAAGTGGTACCTATCACACACAAAGTTGTCAACAACATTGGGGTCACAGAAAGGGAGCTGATAAAGAGTAATTGAAAAATTAAGTGCAGAAAACCTCCAATCTAGGCCACCAATAGCATAAGAACACACACCCACTGATTCATGAAGACCAAATAATGAAGAGGTTCACAGATTGCCACGTATCAGTTATGGGTCATAACCATCAGAAGAAGGACTTCAGCACTAGTAAATAAATGATCTATAAAGACTTGAGTCATACAAACCTGGAAAGAAATGGTCTTCTTCTCTTGCGGCAAGCCTACAATCATTTTGGGAGCAATGGCAGTAGAATAAACAGCAGCTTTCAATGATAAAAGGCCATAAAAAAGTACAAGGGAGAACCTAGAGACCGGCTGACCATGACTGGCACTATGATGAGCAGGTTGCCCACTATCATCACAATGTAGATGGGTAAGAGTGTGACAAATAGAACTTTTTGCTCCTCAGGAATCTGTGTGAGCTCCAGCAGGATGAACCCAGCCACATTGTTCCTGTGATCCATGTGTTCTTCTAAAGAGGTCAGAGCCTGCTAGCAAAAGAGCCAATAATGAATTTGAGAATATTGCAAGTTCTAAGTAAAAATGTGATGTTTTTCTCAACAATGTTTCCTCTACAGGGCCTCACAAACAATAGCTTTTTAGAAAATGAGGGCTTGAAATTTCCTCCCACAATTACCCATTTCTTTTCACAAATTTCTTACTTCACCTTCAATTATGAGACTTCAACATTTATAACTGGATGGTACATGGGAGTAGGAATATCTGTGAGACAATCTACTGAAGAAGAAAGATGCTTCCTTCAGAATGTATTTCACAAAGATTGTATTTTTGACATTGTATCTAATTTCTTTTTTCTTGAAACCTTTTTGGCACTCTGGGATCTACCATCAAAATAATTTCATATCGTGTGACTATTTTGTATATATTTATGTAAGATTGTACTTAGTGCATGGAGCTTAAAATTATGCATTTACAGATACGCTTTTCTGAGTTACTTTACTATGAGCTCCTAGACAATAGGAATAAATCACCTGCGGATATAAAAGGGAACTTTATGAGTGCTTATTAAACTTCATTTAAGTAAACTGAGTTTTAAAAATCATCAGAGGAAAATTTAGCAGAGATAAAAATATTAAATTCTTCCCAGTCCAGAAAGCCCAATAAAAGTAGCATTTTGTTTGAAAATACACACAGAGATACTCGCATACAAACTGGATTGAGATTTATTGCAACCTAATTTATTTGAGGAAAGAAATACAAATCAAGGTGGATGGGCACTGCATAGATATTTTCTCTAATTTTCAAAATAGTTTAGAATATCTTATATCTTACCAATTCAGAGTCAATTCAGAATGTTAAAATAAAAAGCAGTAGGCAGAATCATAGCTTCAGAGAAAGAACTCTAAACTAAAAATCTGGATATATGTATTTAATTTTTATCCCAGTCATCTTGGAAAATCTTGTCTCAACTTATATTACTTATTGGAAATGTTATGATATTTTTTCCAGATGTATGAGTCTCTGAATTGTTGTTGAAACTTTTTCCTAAACCACATAACACTTTTACTCCTAAACCATTTTTATATTAATTAAGGTGAAGTAGCACGCATCACCTGTTGTTTACTTATTAAAATAATCAACAGATATGATCATTATTTTGTTCATATTATTAGATCTTGGGTATCTGAATCTGTGCTGAATATAAGACACTTTTGCTAAATTTAGAAAAGTAAATGAACTCTTGGGCTTTTAAGATATGACCAGGGCCAACTGTGTGTGCAAATATATATTTTTATGACATAATATGAGTGGAATTATTTTAAGTGTGCTGTTACAATGTCTACATTTTTAGATGGTGATTTTTAAATAGCAAGAAATTATCCTATCTTTTGTGCTATGAAGCAAGACAAGCTGTAATCAAGTACCAGAGGGACTGTAAAGTATGAATAGTAAGGCAATAAGGAAATAAGATAAAGAAAATATACTTTGACTTTAAGTAAAAAAAAGTTTAGTTTTGGGTGTCTGATTGATTTGAAGATAGAGGAATTTCATTTCCTGAGCTGTAAATCAGGAGGTGACATGGATCATAGCAGCACCAGGACCTGTACTTGCTTCTCAGAATCTTTGTAATTCTGGGCCAAGGAAAAATGAGAAAACTGATTCTAAACTTTAGGATATATCAGTAGAAGAGATGAGCTGCCTAAAGAGGAGACCCATCTTTGGGATTTACGTAGCTAATTGCATAAATATAATTAAATAGCCTCACTTACAATTATGAAGCCATAATTGCATTTACAATTGCAAGTAGATCCTCATAAATCATAGGAGCTATCTGAGTATTTAAGAGATAATTTTCAATAGGAGGACCTCACCTCTTGATTTATTGAGTACTTATAACACTTTATGAATTATGTGTTTATAGCTGTATCTTCTACTATAATCTGTGTTCTATTCCAGGTAGCAAAGATATTTTACTAATAATTGTATCTCCAGAATCTATGAATATGCCATATGCATTGTAAGTACTCAGGAAATATTTGATTAACAACAAAGTTTTAGGAGCATAATTATTACTCTAAACTATTGAAAACTATTTGACTCTTTGAATGATATTAACTTATATACTTTATCAATATTCTATTTTATGAAAAAATGAATATATCTAATGTAAACATTTACCAGATTCTTCAAATGTCTTTGTATATTCAATGGCAACACATAAGTCATTAAGGAAACTTCCAAAAATGTGAATCCTTTGGTTAGCATCCCACAATGAAAATTAAAATAAGGTAAATTAAGTAGTTTAACAATTTACCAAAATCAACAACATAAGGGTGGAAAAACAGGCTACTATTATGGTATGCTAGGTGTAAAATACTGGGAAACACTTTCAGTCAGCAAGGCTTAGAAATGATAGGCTATGCAATTTTGAATTTTAATACAGAACTTTTAAAAACATATAATCACAATCCATGCCTAAATATATCTCTATTTAATTCTCCTTAAGTGAAAAATCTTTCCCATAAAAGCAATAGGACTTTGCAAAGTGACTGTGCAATGAGCACAGAAATTTCACCTCAAAATTTTTGAGATCTTTTTAAACATCTAGTCAGGATATTGTTTAAAAAATTGAAGACGAATTTTAAAGAAATGCCACAATTTTCAAGTTGACTTCCTCATAGTAAAAAAAAATCGCTACTTCTCAATCCTGCAGGAAATTGGACTCTTGAGACAAATATAGAAAAGTAATAATCAGAGAGGGTGGATTGCCCATCTTTTATATATCTTTGCCAGTTTTGTTTTGTTTTATTTGAAAGGCTGGATAAGGATTCTTACATAGTATAGTTATTGATAGCTCAGGTTCTAAATTCTTATTTGGAATTGGAATCTCAGAATCTACGTTTACCAATTGTGTTTCTTTGGGTAATTGACTCAATAACACTTGAACAATGAGAATCATAATAGCACCTAAAACTGAAGGTTGTTTTAAGAATTAAATAGGAAAATGAAAATACAAGTTTTAGAAAATTGTCAAATAAAATAGACTAAATAAATGTATCCAGTTTCAAATAATAGTTTGATCACTTACTTCTAAGGCATCATAAGAAGTCTCTTTAGAGTCCATTTTACTATCAATAGTCTCTTCAAGCAATTTAGGCTTTTCCCTGAGGCATCTCAGAATTCCTCCAAAAAATACCCCTTACCCATATTTTGATAATTGCAACAGCAACTCTCCACTCTGTGGTACCAAATTCTGTATTAGTCAGCAAAATCGGTGCTGATGCAAAATACTAGAAACTTGTTGGCTTTTATAAATGGTATTTATTTGGGGTAGAAGTTTACAGTTACCAGGCCATAAGTCATAAATTACTTCCTTCACCAAAGTTTGTTGCCACATGTTAGATCAAAATGGTTCCTGTTGCCTGCCAAGAGTACAGGCATCCTGGGTTCCTCTCTTCCCAGAGCTTGCTTCTCTTGGGGCTCAGCAGCCCTGCTTTCTCCACAAGGCCAGCTGTATTCAATATATATTATTGAATGCACAGTTTCAAAAAAATATTCTCAAAAGCAGTAAAATCAAAGTGTTTCTATTCTTGTATTGTAACTTGTTTTATGTTTGTCTGTTTGTTCAGTGTCAATGTATATTTTGATACCTCTGGATGGTAATATTAAATTGACAAATTAAAATTATTAAAAGAGGTCTATTCAAATGGCCAAAAAATTTAAATAAGCACTTATATTAATAAATAAATATGGATAATAAAAAACAGTTATAACCAATTGAATCATTATTTTGACAAATTTGTTTAGTGTTGATGGTAAATGTATGTTGTAAAAGGTTTGCTTGGGTTCCTCTAAGTTATCATTCTTGTTGGCATATAGGGCAATGGCCATCCCAGGGAATGGAGGGGACTTACAGCTGCAGGCGGGATAATCCCATCCACTGTATCCATGGAATATAAACCTTCTCTCACTTGGAGGTGGAGTGGACATCACCATCCCATAACCCTCAGGATTGGGGGAAGAGCTATGGACTAGAATGGACTTGGTGGTGTTCTGTCATATATTGTGATTCAAGCAATGGAAGAAATTGTAACAGTGAGGTGGAGACAGTGGCCACTGGACATTTTCGGGGCAGGGAGGGGAGAGGCAGTCAAAATACAGGGGCTTTTTTGGGACTTGGAGGTTGTCATGAGTGGCATTGTGGCAACAGATGTAGGCCATTTTACATCAGCATATACCACGCAGAACTGTGTGGGAGAGAGGGTGGTCTATGATGTGAAATGTGGTCTATTCTTGGTGGCAAAGCCCAAGGATGTGTATATCCATTGTGGGTGATGTCCCACACTGATGAAGGATGTTGGTGTGGGATGTTGTGGGAGGTGTGGGAGGTGGGGAACATGGGAATCCTTGTAATTTCTGAGTAATAATTAGGTAATCTAAGCACCTTTAAAATATATATATATAAAATAACACTTATGTAAGAAAATACACATATATGCATATATATTTATATATCATTTTACAAAAATTGGTATGTACTGTGAAAAATCTTGATTTTTATGAACAATAAAAAACAATA